>JAPYYD010007183.1:0-10497 GCA_028551405.1 Uromys caudimaculatus
GGTACCATGAGGTGCTGAGAAGAAGGTATATTCTTTTGATTTAGGATGAAATGTTCTATAGATATCTGCTAAATCCATGTGGTTCATAACATCTGTTAGTTTCACTGTGTCTCTGTTTAGTTTGTGATTCTAAGATCTGTCCATTGATGATAGTGGAGTGTTGAAGTCTCCCACTATTATTGTGTGAGGTGCAATGTGTGCTTTGTGCTTCAGTAAAGTTTCTTTTATTAATGAAGTTGCCCTTGCATTTGGAGCATAGATGTTCAGAATTGAGAGTTCTTCTTGGTAGATTTTTCCTTTGATGAGTATGAAGTGTCCTTCTTTATCTTTTTTGATGACTTTTGGGTGAAAGTCGATTTTATTGGATATTATAATGGCTACTCCAGCCTGTTTCTTGGGACCATTTGCCTGGAAACTTGTTTTCCAGCCCATTACTCTGAGGTAGTGTTTGTCTTTATCACGGAGATATGTTTCCTGAATGCAGCAAAATGCTGGGTCTTCTTTATGGATCCAGTCTGTCAGTCTATGTCTTTTATTGGGGAATTGAGTCCATTGATGTTAAGAGATATTAAGGAATAGTAATTGTTGCTTCTTGTTATTTCCGATGTTAGTTTTATGTTTGTGTGGTTATCTTCTTTTGATTTTGTTGAAAGATTACTTTCTTACTTTTTCTAGTATGTAGTTCCCCTCCTTAAGTTGGTGTTTTCCATCTATTATCCTTTGTAGGGCTGGGTTTGTGGAAACATACTATGTAAATTTGGTTTTGTCATAGAATATTTTGGTTTCACCATCTTTGGTAATTGAGAGTTTTGCTGGGTATAGCAACCTCGGCTGGCAGTTGTGTGCTCTTAGGGTCTGTATGAGATCTCTCCAGGATCTTTTAGCTATCATAGTCTCTGGTGAGAAGTCTGGTGTAATTCTGATAGGTGTACCTTTATATGTTACTTCACCTTTTTCCCTTACTGCTTTTAATATTCTTTCCTTGTTTTGTGTATTTGGTGTTTTGACTATAATATGATGGGAGGAATTTCTTTTCTGGTCCAGTCTGTTTGGAGTTCTGTAAGCTTCTTGAATGTTTATGTTCATCTCTTTCTTCAGGTTAGGGAAGTTTTCTTCTATCATTTTGTTGAAGATATTTACTGGTCCTTTAAGTTGGAAATCTTTACTCTCTTCTATACCTATTATCTTTAGGTTCTGCCTTCTCATTGTGTCCTGGGTTGCCTGGATGTTTTGGGTTAGGAGCTTTTTTGCATTTTGCGTTTTCTTTGACTGTTGTGTCAATGTTTTCTGTGGTATCTTCCGCACCTGAGATTCTCTCTTCTATCTCCTGTATTCTGTTGGTGATGCTTGCATCTATGACTCCTGATCTCTTTCCTAGGTTTTTTAACTCCAGGGTTGTCTCCCTTTGTGATTTCTTTATTGTTTCTATTTCTATTTTTAATTCCTGGGTGGTTTTGTTCATTTCCTTCGTCTGTTTGGTTGTGTTTTCCTGTAATTTTTAAAGGGATTTTTGTGTTTCCTCTTTAAGGGCTTCTAGTTGTTTACCTGTGTTCTCTTGTATTTCTTTAAAGGAGTTATTTATTTCCTTCTTAAAGTCTTCTATCATCATCATAAGATGTGATTTTAAATCTGAATCTTGCTTTTCTGGTGTGTTGGGGTATCCAGGGATTTCTGTGTTGGGAGAGCTGAGTTCTGATGATGCTAAGTAGCCTTTGTCTCTGTTCCTTATGTTCTTGCCCTTGCCTTTTGCCATCTGGTTATTTCTAGTGTTAGCTGGTCTTGCTCCCTCTGACTGTGGCTTGTCCCTCCTGCAAGCCTCTGTGTTGGTACTCCTTGAAGACCAGCTCTCTCTGAGAGGCGTTTGGGTTTGGAGAACTGTGATACAGGGTCAACTCTGGGGTGCAGACAGAAACCAGAAGGATCTTGTCCCCAGCTGTCCCTTAGCTCCTGTGTCCTGATGGCTCTGCAAGGGTCCCTCTTGATCCAGTGAATTTGAACAGAAGTGGTGGTCTTGCCTGTGCTCGAAGGTGTGTTGGCACTCCTGGGATACCATCTCTCTCCTGGCACTATTTGAGTATGGAGCCCTGTGTCACTGGATCAGCTCCCCGGCTGCCAAAAGAAACCAGAAGATCACTCCTCAGTCCCTGTGTCCCGAGGATTCTGGGCAGGTCCTGCTGAGCAGGCAGGCTTGTCTACCTTCCTGGGAGTCTAGCTTTCTCCGGCACTATTTGGCTATGGAGCCCTGGTGGCCCAGGCAGAGGTCTCCCGCCACGATGGAAACCAGAAGGCTCCTGTCCCCAGCTGTTCCTCAGTCCCTGTTTCCTGAGGATTCTGGGCAGGTCCAGCTGTGCAGTGGTGCTAGTCTTACCCCCACTCACAGGCTTTTCCACACTCCTGGGTGGCTAGCTTTCTTCTGGTGCTATTTGGCTATGGAGCCCTGGTGGTCCAGGCAGAGGTCTCCCACCACAGATCAACACCATTTCTTTAATCCACACTTAGAGTCCTTATCTACACACTGCATCACACTGCATATTAGCAACAATAGAGATGCTGTCTCAGATTCTGCCAATTAGCCACTACCTATTAATCATGCTTACCAAGGGGTTGGACCTTCATAGCCTACAACCTCCTATAGTCTCACTGCAAACTGCTTTCCTGGGCCTTGATTGTGCCATTGAAAATATACTGGGAGAAATATCTGAACTTTAGAAAGATTGAAATGCTTATATGGGAAATGATTTGTTTCTTGGTATTCATTCCAATGTCACCTGGCAATGGAGGGGAAGTAGGTAAATAAGGTAAGGTAATGGACAGGCAGGCAAGTCAAACTTGGCCATTGGCTTAAGACTGCTAAAACCGGATGATGGACATCTGGAGGCCACCCAAATTATGATATCATCTTTGTCTGCATCTGAAATTTTCTCTGTAAGTCATAAAGACCACAAGTAGCCATTATATAAACTACTAGACAGCTTTGAAGTCTCTGGAATTCTTTAAAATGCTGTGATAAAAGGATTTCATATGATGAATAAAAGCAGAGCAAATCTCCAGGGTAGACGGTGAATTCAGCAAACTTATTACTGGTTTTGCAAGACTTTCAGCTGAACATAAGTAAGTGAAAATTTTGACTTGCGAAATTGAAATTAGGCTGTGTGCAAAGTAGGTAAAGAGAGCAGAGGTGGTAATACTATACATTCTTTCTTGGCGATGATATTATTGGGTTTACCAGTAAATATAAAGGGACACATTTGCTTATTTCTAAAACATCTGAGTTCTGGTCTGGCTAAGGACAGAGATATGTAGAGAAAATCTCTTATGTACTGCATGTATACAACACCTGTCAATTAAAGCTGATTGGCCTGTAACTGAGGCAGGAAATAGAAGGTGGGACATCCTATGGGCAGAAAGGATTATGGGATAAAGCCAGGCATAGGAGTATTGGGCCCAAGACATAGAGGAAGAAGGTTGTTTGTAACTAACAACCAGATAAACAGCCATGTGACAGAACTTAAAATTGGATAGCAGGATTTTTTAGTTATAAGCCAGTCAGGGAACATGCTTAGCTATATGGCCTAGGTAAATGGATTTGAGTCTCGGGTCATTATTCCTGAGAACTTGGGAAAAGGAAGAAAACCTCTAATTTTACAGAGACAGAGTTCCAAGTGCTCTCAAACTCTTTAATTCCCCTAGGTAACTGAGAGTTGACATCAAACTTGAGAGCCATTTTTTTCTATCCTGTTGGCAGCATTTAAAACCAAAATCAGTAGAAGTACATTTTGGTGGTGAAGGGACTGGAGATACTCAGGTTTAAATCAGTGTTTTAAAGATGTGGGAGATGGAGCAAGTTGATCCCAAACCCACAAGCAGAGCTCACTCCAAACCTATATTAAAGAGAGAGAAAATAGGACACATTTCAAATGCTGTTGAGGAACTGAATAAGGGGACAGACAGGTGTTCCACTGCACAAGTGTCCCAGCCAGTTGCAGGTGGCATCAAAGTCTGACAAGTCTGGCAATCGCCCATTGAGCATTGCTGATATCAACCCACCTTAGGTCTTTAAGCATCCTTGGTAGTCCTGTTTTACTCATTGGGCACATAAATGTTCCGGAAGTCATCTGAAGCCACACAAGCAGTAAGTGGCTAAGAGTGGATTAAAAAACAGAGCTTTCCAACTGCAGAACCCATGTCCTTTACTAACAAGGAAGGCCTATTTTACTCAACACTACACAGACGAATAGAATAGATCAGAGGCCATGCTCTCTCTGACACTAACCAGGTAAGCACAGTCCCCTTTGTTGATTCATCAGGCAAATCATCCAACTCTGTTCTTTATCCCTCTAGTCTCTAAGACTGTGAGAGTCCTTTCCTCCAGGAGCTCTTAGGGCTCCAATTTGGAACCAGAATCATCATGTCAAAGAGCTGTTCAAAGCAGCCATTTTTGTGTTCTCTCTCTCTCTCTCTCTCTCTCTCTCTCTCTCTCTCTCTTTCTCTCTCTCTCTCTCTCTCACACACACACACACACACACACACACACACACACACACACTATGAATGTCAGCTAAACCCTTGAGATCACTTTTATTTAAATGTAGAGGTCATTTGAGGACTGCCTTTCCCAAGTGCAACAGAGCTGCCTGCTGAGGAAAGTGCATGTGGCTGGTAAAGTGAGCAGTAACACAGTCTGCCTGTTGCTAGGCAATGTGAAAGGAGGTAGCTGATAGACCAACCTGCTCCTGGAGACTGAGAAGAATACAGAGGTCAGGCTACTTAGTTATATTTTTAGACTAAAAATGTAGCAATTGTTCTTCAAAGTCAAGTCCAGTGGGGGAGCAAACAAGCAGGGGAAAATAAGATCATATTGTCTAATCACTACCTCAAAACTCATGATGTAATTTTTGGGCTCTGCTGTTGTATCAGAGAAGATAAAAAAAAAAAAAAATCGCCAATACACTCAGCAGGGGTATCTGAAAAGATAAATATTCTAGCCAGAAAGCTTTATATATAAAATGTGGATTCGGGATGTGAGTTAATTAGCTATTAAAGAAGTACTCTAGTAACACCGTAGAGAACATAGGTTGAGAATAATCTATCCCATGGTAGCAGTTTTGAACAACCTGTGCTATGGACACTGACTTCTACACTGTAGTCTTTGTGGTGGTTTGAATAGGAATGGCCCTCATAGGCTCATGTATTTAAATGCTTTGTCACCAGAAAGTGGCACTATTTGAGAAAAATTAGAAGGACTAGGAGGTCTGGATTTGTTGGGCTCAGTGTGGCCTTGTGAAGAAAGTGTGCTCCTTGGGTGGGCTTTCAGGTTTCAAAAGTCACCAGTAGGCCAATTGTGTCTCAGTCTTCATCTCTCTGCCTAAGGATCTTGATGCACCTCTCTGTTCCAGTGCTCACCTGTATGCCACCAAGAGGTCTCCAATTAAATGCTTTCTTTACTAAGAGTTGCCTTGGTCATGATGTCTCTTCCAATCAATAGGACAGTAACTGAGACAGTCCTCAGTCTCCTTTCTTAACAATGATCCATGACATTGGACTATGAGAACAAAGAGAAACCTTTGACAGCTGAAGTGTGCTTTCCACCCTGACGTGTCATTATAAAAGAGAGACAGGAAGAAGGAACCATTTACTGAGTTTTCAAATATTGGGTACTAGTCTTTCATCTGAAATGAAAACAAGTCAGGAGATTTATCTAATTCGGCTCATAGACTTTATTTATTTGCCAGTCATAACCACTTACTTTCCTCATGCTTCTTAAACCAGTGTATGACATCCAGTAACATCTGTGTTTAAGGGAGCAAATGCTGGCACTCTTGGAGGAGCTATTCTGCTAATATTTCTGATGTCCTCCGATTACTAATTTAAAGCATACCTAAGCTGCCTGCCTAGCTCTCTTTCTTGTCTCAGCAAGAATTTTTTTTAGCAGATCAAATGAGTTATTCAGATTTCCAAATCAAATAGCTTTCCAGGCTGGAAATTTACCGAGCCGAGGTAGATTTTCTGATGTTTGAGGGGACTAGAATGAAAACAGTGAAACACTTCACAGAAAATTTTCAAAGAAAACACATCCTAATCCTTTGTAATACCTCCACAGGTCACATGAGTCACTGAAGCCTCTCCCACATTACTGTCACTTACTCAACAGCTCTATTCTCAATGACATTCAACACTGAACCGTGGAGACAGCTTGAGCAGAGTTCGAGCTGGGTCCTGAAGGTGTAGCCGTGCACTAAGTGCTGACCTTCAGCTTTTAGAGCTAGGACATTCAGATGTCCCTGAGTAGGCAAGGGTATTGGGCATAAGTGTGCTTTATTCAAATATAGACATTTGCATCACATATTCCTGCTTATATCCTGTGAAACCCTCACAATTGTTATTAGAAGTTAAAATAAAAACCAAATATCTCAATTTTTGTGCCATGGCAGTGTTTGTTTTGTTTGTTTGTTTGTTTTTTAAGATTGTCTAATTTACTTATTCCTATGAGTCTCAATTTTTCCTATATACTATTTCCCACTTTCAGTCAAGGCATCAATTTAAAGGTTAATTATGAAAGCTTTAGGAGGAAAAGCTCTCAGCCAAAAGAATATTATTTTCTAGCATTGGTAATTTTTTAAAGATTCTAAATACTTTTGTCTTTTAAGTTTCCTAACATAATTGATTCAAAATGCATACATATTACTTAATCTGGATTCAGATTTTGAAGAAGTCTACTTTATTATTTTTACTAATATTATTAGTATTGCATGTGGTCTTAGTTAGCATTACTATTGCTGTAATGAAATACCGTGACCAGAAGCCGTTTAGGGAGTACTGGGTTTATTTCACTCCATAGGACAATGTATCATCAAAAACAGTGAGGGTATATCTCAAGCTTGCAGGAACCTAGAGGCAAGAGCTGATGCAGATGGCATGTAGGAATTCTGATTACTGGCTTGCTCCCTCTAGCTTGCTCAGCCTGCTTTCTTATAGAACCCAGGGCCACCAGCCCAGGGATAGCACCACTCATAATTTTCATCCACCAACATGGCTGCTCTGTCAAGAGATCACATCCAAAGACCTTCTAGGTCTATGATCTGGCTAGAGTATAGACATGCCCTTAGTACACATCTTTAATCCCAAACAATTAAATTAATGTTAGTTTATAGAAGGAAGCAGCCATGTTTAAAAGTGATGTTTAATTGAGGGGCAGACAAAGTGCAGAATAAGAGAAAATTTGAAAAAATGAATCAGAGATAGGATATGCCCAACTCTCAGGAAAACAGCACAGGAAAGAAAAGCTATTAAGAACAGTGCAGGGAGATAATAAATCAGCTGGGAGTCAGTTGGGAATGCAGTGAAGTGAAGTGAAGTTTGTTTGTGCAGTTCAGTGAAGATCAGCAGAGGCAGTTGAAGGCAGTGAATAAGGAACCAGAAGATTATAACAAATTGTCATAGTTAGTTTCAGGCCAAGCAGAGCAATTCAGTAAGAAGCTGAGAGAAGCCAGATTGAGTCACTCAGCTTGGAAAGGAGTTAGAGCCAGAACAGTTGAGTTGAACCACACAGCCAGAATTCAGAAGGAGGTAGAAAGAGTGAGTTGTTCAGCAGACAGTTGCAGAGACTACAATTAAAACAGGCAAATAAAAGTTACTTTTATACTTGGCACTCCCAAATCAAGCACAAATCAAGAAAATTCTCTACAGGCATGCCCACAGCTCAATCTTATGAAGGCATTTTCCTATTTGAGATTCTCTCCTCTTAGATGACTTTGGCTTGTGTCAAGTTGACATGAAACTATTTAGCATACATACATTGTTATTTTTTAGTTATGTTTACCCCTACTGATGTTCTAGAGGAAAGCTTACATCTATTTCCCTACCCATCAATCACGTATTCCATGGATGTGTTGTGGATGCATCAGTTCATGCTAGATACATATATTCACTTTTTTTTTTTTACAATGATTAAGGTTTTCTGTAGCATATACATTGCAAAGAGAAGTTTCTTTGTTAAGAGGTGAGAACTATACTTACTAGTGGGTATAAGGGTAAATATTTAGAATGTGGCTGGGAAAATCATGCTGTTTTGCCCACTCCTGCTTTCAAGGCTCAGGTAATATTGTGGAAGAGGAATAATTGTAAGATCCAGAGAAAGTGTATATTTGCTATGATATTTCATCTCCTAGAAGTGTCAGGCAAGCTACATCCATGAAGTCTCAATCATATGGCTGCCTAAACAAAACCTGAACAAGACCAGTAGATGTGTTAACAAGGGAAGGGGGAAATCTCACTAGGCCCCAACCCTAGGTAAAGAACTAAAGTCACCTAAAGAATACTGAAAGCAGAAGAAAATATTTTTCCTCAGAAGAAGAGCCTCCAAGTTGGTTATCAAATACTAAGTGGCCAGCTCTGAAATCATAAGTCATTGTGGTGGTTT
The DNA here is from genome assembly GCA_028551405.1 of Uromys caudimaculatus. NCBI lineage: Eukaryota > Metazoa > Chordata > Mammalia > Rodentia > Muridae > Uromys > Uromys caudimaculatus. Next base: position 8,420 of record JAPYYD010007183.1, read on the forward strand.
GAATATGCTTAGCCCAGGGGGTGGCACTATTAGGATTTGGGCCTCATTGGAGTATGTATGGCCTAGTCAAAGGAAGTGTGACACTGTTGGGGTAGGCTTTGAGTCCTAATTCTGGGAGACAGTCAGGTTCTTCTGGCTGCAGTCAGATCAAGATGCAGAATGCTCAACTCCTGCTCCAGTACCATGTCTGCCTGGATGCTGCCATGCTTCCACCTTTATGACAATAGACTGAACCTCTGAACCTATAAGCCAACCCCAACTAAATGTCCTTTATGGGAGTTGCCTTAGTCAGGGTGTCTCTTCACAGCAATGAAAACCCTAACAAAGACAGAAATTAGTACCAGGAGTAGAGTATTGCTGTGATAAACTTGACCATATATTTGTTTGGAGGAATGTGGTTTTGAGGAGTTTGAATTTGGAAATGCCAGCCTGGGTCAGAGCAAGTTCCAAATGGAGAAAAGTTTAAGTTAGACTTGGCGGACCATGCCCCTAATCCCAGTACTCAGGAGGTAGAGCCATGCAGATCTCTGAGTTCAAGGTCAAACTACAGAGCAAGTTTCAGGAAAACTGAAAGCTGGTGAAAGTGTAATAGAACAAGGGGACCATTTTCCAGCTCAATCAGGCAACAGAATTCTGCAGCTTTGGTCATGTGGCTCTTGCTTTAGAGTCAAGAATAGAAGGGGTTACTGGGACAATTTATGCTGGTTAGCTGGAGCTAAGAAATTAGCAGTTATTAGGAAGAGATCAGTATTACTGTGGTGAAATCTTTTGGTAAGAGTTTTCTGAGAACACAAAGAAGCTATGTTACAGAGGCTGCCAAGGCTGTACCTCATGCTGGTAGCTGGACTTCGTAATGTATAAGAGTCACCCAGGTGGTACTGGCTTTGAAGGCATGAAGGGGGTCATGAATAGCAACTGAAGCTTGGCACTATGAGAAGCCAGGAAAGGTCATTGGTGAAGGTGCAGTCTCAGTTGTAATTAACAGCCCAAAACTGAAGGGATCATACAAAGAGGTTTAGGCTTGACACCATGAAGGGAGCCTATGCGAGGCTATTGGTGATGCCTAGTTGCAGCAGAAGACTCCAAGATGTTAGAGATGCCAGAACTGTGGAATAGCTGCCTAGGGAAGATGCTAATAGGGAGTGGAACCATCCCAGGAGAAAGAAGTTTGTTGCAGTCAAAAAAGATGAAAGAGTTGGAAATCTGAAAATGGCTTTGACATCAGACATGGAGATACAGAATTTGGAGTTTGGCCAGCTGACTTTTGGTCTTGTTCTGTCCAGTATTTCCTCACTATGATGTTTTGGAATGGTAATGTATATCCTGTGATGTTTGAAGTATGTGATCTGCTTTTTAATTTTACTTTATATGTGATTACAGTAAGTGATTGAATGAATCTCAGAAAAGAGTTTGAACTGTGGAGTTTTAACATTGTTGAGACTGCTATAGACTACGGTGACTTTTGAAGTTTGATTAAATGTTTTTTACATCATGCTATGTTTAAGTATGGCCCTTGAGGACTCATGTGTTTCTACAAGTCTATAGAGGCCAGGGAGTGGGTGTGGCTTTGTTGGAGAAAGTGTGTCATTATTGGGGTAGGCTTTGAGTCCCTACTCCGAGCTGCCTGGGAGATAGTCAGTCTCTCCTGGCTACAATCAGATCAAGATGCAGTAATCTCAACTCCTGCTCAAGCACCATGTCTGCCTGGACACTGATGATAATGGACTGAACCTCTGAACCTGTAAGCCAGACTCAACTAAATGTCCTTTATGGGAATTGCCTTAGTCATGGAGTCTCTTCACAGAAAGGAAAACACTAAGAGAGTTATATACATAGAAGTTACATGATATAGATTAACCAATTGTATTTACATATATCAATGTACAACAATTAAAGAAAATGAGACCATTATTTTGAAAAAGAACAAAGGAGTAGGGTTACATAGGAGGAATTGGAGAATGTGCAGGAACAAGGGAAAATGTTGTAATTATATTTTAATTTAAAGAAGCAATAGTGGAGTAACTTCCGGCAGTGGCCGGGAACCTCAGCTTGGGCCACAGGGCTCCACAGCTAATCAG
>JAPYYD010007184.1:0-10496 GCA_028551405.1 Uromys caudimaculatus
CGTCCAATGTCTGGGATCTACTCACAATCTTCTGAATTCATCCAAGGGCTTGAGTCACTTCTCCAGCTCTGCCCTTTGTAGCACACACGGCTCCAGATGCCTGTACTCCACTGCTGCTGCTGCTCTTGGTGGTCATCTCATGGTACTGGCATCTCCAAAACACTGCTGTCTTCCACTGCAACTAGGCTTTACAAACAGCTTCTCATAGGCTCTCTTCATGGTGCCAAGCCTCACCTCCTTTGCATGACCCCTTCAATCCTGGGCTGTCAATGCAACTGAGGCTGCACCTTCACCAGTGGCCTTCCATGGCCTCTTACAGTGCCCAGGCCTCAACTCCTTTGCATGGCCCCTTCAGTCCTGGAATTGCAACTGAGGCTGCACCTTCACCAATGGTCTTCCACGGCCTCTCACAGTGCCCAGGCCTCAGCTGCTCTTCACAACTCCTTCATGAATTCAAAACCAGTACCACCTGGGGTGACTCTTACACATTACCAAGTCCTGCCACAGCATAAGATACAACCTTGGCTATCTCTGGAACACAGCCTCTTTGTGCTCTCAGAAAACACTTCCCAGAAGATGTCACCTCAATGATGCTGGTCTCTTCTTAATCACCACTAATTTCTCAGCTCCATCTAACCAGCATCAATAGTCCCAGTAATGCAATGGTTTTGCTTTAGTAGTTCAGGTATCTTGTTAATCACAGCTTATTTCTTCAGCCCCAGCTAACCAAAACCACAGAATCTTAAATCAAACTAGCAATGGCCCTGATAAGAATCTTTAATCTTCCCTCTGAAATTTCACAAGCCAGACCTCCATCTTCTGCACTGTTCTCAACATTATCTTCCAAGGTCCTACAAAACATCCCACAAAGCTCTTCACACCAAATGACTCTTCTATCTCAAAGTTCCAAAGTCCTTCCACAGTCCTTCCCAAAACATGGTCAGGTTGTCACAGGAATACCCCACTTCGCTGGTACCAATTAGTCTTAGTCAGGGTTTCTATTCCTGCACAAATATCATGACCAAGATGCAAGTTGGGGAAGAAAGGGTTTATTGGGCTTACACTTCCATGCTGCTGTTCATCACAAAAGGAAGTCAGGACTGGAACTCAAGCAGGTCAGGCTGGAAATCAGGAGCTGATGCAGAGGCCATGGAGGGATGTAACTTACTGGCTTGCTTTCCTTGGCTTGCTCAGCTGGCTTTCTTATAGAACCCAAGACTACCAGCCCATAGATGGTACCACTCACAAGGGGCCCTCCCCCCTTGATCGATAATTGAGAAAATGCCTTACCTCTGGATCTCATGGAGTCATTTTCTCAACTGAAACTCCTTTCTCTGTGATAACTTCAGCTTGTGTCAAGTTGACACACAAAACCAGCCAGTACAAGTGTTTCAGAAAATAGTGTTATATCTATAGACTAAATATATACAAAGTGTATATGCAAAGAGAAGAAGGAGGAGGATGGGGAAGAATGGAATTGAATGGAGAGAAAGAATGCATTATAGAGAAGGGGGGCAAAATGTAAGTGGTGGGCTTGGATAAGGGGCGCAGAGATCCTGTTCTACCAAAACAACAGTGCAAAGAGTGGACATCCTCAAAGATCTCCAGAATCCATTTGGAAGTATCTGTAGTGCTGAGACAAGGGAGGGGCAGCCCTGCTGCTAGAGTGAGCAAGCCTTAGATCCCAGAGTCAGCAGTAAGCTGATGACCTGATGGTCTCCCAGGAAGGAACATACATAGCTACGAAGTAGCTTCAGGCTGTCCTCACACCTCCAAGTTTATTTCTGAGCTCTCTATGGATGGGTGGTATCCTGAATGAGACAGGCTGAATACCATTTTCATCAGCAGAGCAGCCAGTGGGGGCAGTCCTGGGTGAAAGCATTACTGAGTTCTCTTCATTTCACTCAAGGAAACAATTCATTGGAAGGATGTAAGGTCTTTGTCGAGTTTATTTTCTACTAAGTGCATGCCCAGGACATCACTGAAATGGACCTGCACCTCTGAGATGCTCCAGAGATTACAGGGAGCCTGGAATGTGGAAATTTGGCTTTAAGGTACTTAACTCAGACACCCCCAGGAATGAAGGATCATGTTTACAGCTCTTTGGGGACAGTACTTAGCATGGGTTATGAATGCCCATACAGTAACGTTTTACATTGATTTCAGTTGACATCTGTGCTACAGTTAAAGATGGTTAAAGATGGTAGGTGGGCTGAGTGGCTATCAATGCACACAAGCATATCACACAAGACCTGAGTTCTAGCCCCAGAAACCACATTAAAAGCCAGGAATTGTGTTGTATCTGTACAAGGGAGGCAGGGACAGGAAGATCCATGGGGCTTGCTGGCCAGCCAGTTAGCCTACCCAAAATCCAGATGCCAAAAAGAGCCCTTTATCTTAAAAAGCAAGGTGGAACAACACTGTCGCTGAGGAGCAACAGTAAGATTGTCTTCTGGACACCATGCTCTCTGTCTGTCTGTCTGTCTGCCTCTGTCTCTCTGTCTCTCTCTGCCTCTCTCTCTCTCTCTCTCTCTCTCTCTCTCTCTCTCTCTCACACACACACACACACACACACACACACACACGCATGCACGCACACATGCGCGCGCGCACACACACACACACACACACACACACACACACACACACACACACACGAACCTGACCAAAATGCAGGACTTCATCTATGGCCTGGGTCCAGATCCTACAATCTCACTTCAGTATCAGTTGTTCTGAGGTCCATGTTATTATATCCAGGAAGCCCAGAAATCAGTCACAACCAGTTCAGTTAAGACGCTTGATTTCACCCTAGAACAGAAGTATGTCATAAGTCAAGCAGGCTACAAGATAAAGTCCTAATGCGTAATTGCCAGGTCAAAGAATGTGAATGTTTTTCAAGTCGCTCATATATATTGCCAGATTGACCTTGAAAAAGGTTGTGCCAAATTCACAAGCCCTCTATCAGTCCTGATTACAAATCACCTGTTAGAGCTTACATCAGGCCAAGCATAGTGGTACACACCTTTAATCCTAGCACTCTTGAGGCAAAGGCTGGCGAATCATTGTGAGTCTGAAGCTAGCCTGTTTGTTCTTCATGGTGAGTTCCAGGACAGCCAAAGCTACATAGTGAGATCCTGACTTAAAAAAAAAAAAAAAGTAAATAATTAAACTTTTGTCAGTTTAGTAGGTTAAATGTAGCAATTATGAAAACAAACATTTTCATTTGTAGTTTCTTTACTCACAGTAAGATTGAATTTTTTTTTCTAAGACAGGATTTCTTTCTTAAGGTAGCTCTTCCCCTTGACCCTCTTCTGGTGGGTCTGTCAGCATCATGAGCATGTGGGCTTGGGGAACTGACAGTCATGCCCTGTATCTTCTGCAGGAAGCATTCCTGTGGTGCTCAGCTCGAGTTCATACTAACTGGAAATGTACTCCTTAGACACGGCATTTCTATCCGTGGAAAATGCTAGTTGTTCTGTTGGGTAAAGAGAATAATCCACAGAGTCATAACTACGGTTTTGAATTATGTCTTGTTCTGGATTCCACTGACACACCAGTTTGGGGAGGACAGGGGACGGGGGTGGGGGCGGTGTCCACAGTCCAGAAGGGGAAAGCAAAGTCCAGGACCAACAGGATCCTATCCGGTTGGGAGTGAGTGTTGAGTGCTGGAGGGGCTGGAGAAGAAAAAGGGCCGTCTTGGGAGTCTTCATGTTAAGGCTCCGTTTAGGGGAAGACCTTCCCTGTGGCCATCTTGAATGAAGCACCTCTCTGAGACGATCTTAGTTTGTTCATATTTCTTTATTGGGGGTGGATGTGAACGAATATACTTTATTTGGGGTAAACCAGGGATTATATAATTTTGAGGAAAGGAGTGAGAATATCCAGGGAGGGAAGGTCACTGGCTGAAGGTTAAGGCTATAGAGATGCCTCATTAGCATGGAGAGGTGGTCCAGGTGCCATGCTACAATGACTGGCTTCTGGTGGTCGTCTTAGCTGTGGTTCGTGGTTATGTGTTCCCTAGCAGGCATGAAGGCAGGGAGGAAGCAGCCCCACTCTTGCCATCTCACATCTCTTAGATTCCCAGGGTTTGAGCATGCTCCACCTCACCAGTCCCATGTCCATCTGGTGGCACGATCCACATGACCTACACTGAATGAATGCATTTATTAAATATACAGCAAGCCAAACTAAAAAATTAAACAAATGCAAAGGAAAGAGAGAGGGAGGAATGGACAGAGAGGAAGGAACAGAAGGAGGGAGGGAGGGAGGGAGGGTGGGAGGGAGGGATAGTTAAGGCAGTCACCTGGCATTTCAGACTGAGCTTCTTCTCCATGGTTGGCTGCCATGACTGTACTTCTGGCTTCTCTTTCCCACTGCAGGCGTTTTTATACCATGGTAGAAGCCATAGTAGCTTCTGCTGGGAATAGTTTACCTCCTAGCCGTTCTCATGGACACAATGGCTCTTGGGCTCTTTTACTGTTCTTTTTCCTCCCTGTCACATAGTTAGGGGGACCAGCCCATTCCCAGACAAGGAGTCTTGGAGGACACTTGGTGTAAATATACATTGTTCTGAAGTAGTGGGGACCAGTTTCATGTCCAGAGCCACCTTCTCCGTGAGCTCAAACGGCACAGGAGAATTTACCAATGTGATGCACTCTAAAAGGAGGAGTGCAGTTTTGCTGAAGGTCGGGTCTTGCAAGTGTAGGTGTTAATTTGGCTAAACCCAAAGGATTCCAAAAGGAAAGGGTCTTCATCTGGGGCCTGCATGGGGTCCAAATTTGTCCACTGATTGATTGCAGAGGCTCGCCAGACTTTCTGAAGTTGCATGCCAAATGTTTTGTGAGTAGCATTTTGCACATATTCCTAATGGAACTGGCAAGCAAGAGAGTTTTGTGGCCAAACAAGTTGAAGATTTACCAAATTAGAGAATGTACTGTAAAACTCTTCTGAAAAGGGTCATTTTTAAAATTCCAAATTATGGTTCCAATGTGACTAATACTCTTCTGCAATAGAATGATAGTGACTTCAAAGAGTATTCAATTTGTAAAATGTTACGTAAACAAATGTATCCAAACAGTAGCTTATTGGATTGGAGGCGGCTTTTAGTAGATAGATAGATAGATAGATAGATAGATAGATAGATAGATAGATAGATAGATAGATAGATAGATAGGTAGATAGGTAGATATAGAGATATAATCATTTCAGCAAATGACAAAATTATGGCTCACCTTTCAGACCCGCACAGAAGGATGTGCATATATATCTATTCTGAGCATAGTCTTGATTTGTCGTTAAACACAGTGAAGACTTCCCAGCAGGTAGAATGACATCAGACTCTTGCCCATGTGCCCCCATGTCCTCCCACAGAAACATCTGGGGGTAGTGCAGAACCAGCTCCAGCATCTAAAGGCAGATTTGTATGGTAATCAGTGCTACCTAAAGAAGCATTCACAGAGCTGGAGGTGGCTGAGTAGGTAAAATGCATGCTGTGCAAGCATAAGAAAATAAGTTTGGATCCCTTGTACTCACATAAAAGTTATGGTTTAGTCCCATAACCTCATCGCTGGGAACACAAAGACAAGTGGATCCCAGGGACTCGCTGGCAAGCCAGTCTAACCAAAATAGTGAGCACTTGGTTCAATGAGACTCTGACTCAAAAAGTAAATGTAAAGCAATAAAGGAAGACATCCAAAGTCAACCTATGGCACACACACACACACACACACACACACACACACACACACACACACACAGATGAGCAAGCATAGCTGTATATTTGATGTACATACATATAGAACATGCACACAAAAACATCAGAAAGACAGAAAGAAAAAAAGAAAGAAGGAAGGAAGGGAGGAAGGGAGGGAGGGAGGGAGGGAGGGAAGGAAGGAAGGAAGGAAGGAAAGAAGGAAGGAAGGAAGGAAGAAAGGAAGAAAGGAAGAAAGGAAGAAAAAGAAAGAGAGGAAAGATAGATTCACACATGCTATCTTCCCAGCTTTAGATAATATTATAATCTCATCCCCAGAACGTAGAAAGGAAAGGAAACATTCATGCGAGTGAGCAGGCAGCAAACTCCATGGGAACAAAGCATACCGTGTTGATCCCACTGTAAATTATAGCAGCATAAAGCCACAGGAGAACCAAAGAGTAAAATTTAATATTAAACCATAGCTACCCTGCCATAAATTAGTTAGATAAAGAACCCACTTAACATATGTGAGATATTAAAATATATTTATATCCAAACCTGCACTGTGTGTAGTTCTTATATGTCTTTGGCAATATTGAAAAGATCAGAGATTTTGGCTGCTGGTAGAGGCCAAATGTATTCTCTTCTTTCTAAAAAGCCAAATACCTTCAAATACGGGATTAACCAATGGCTCAAAACTGAAGAGCTGCTGTATCTTTGCTCATAATATGGATTTGTGACCTTGTCTAGCCTTTTTAACCACCCTCTTTCCCTAGCTATGGGCTATTAAAAAGAGAAAGGAGTTGCATAAAACATCCTCCAAATGTGAGATTTCTTGTTTGCATGTGAGTAATTTCAAGTGGCTTAGGATGAAGTGGAAGAACCTGAGTGCAACAAGGTGCTCAGTCTCAGGCAAATTAAACTTAATGTTGAAAGAAAGGTATTCTTCCTTAAGAACAAAGGATGACTGAAAGTCAAGCCTGCAGACCCTGGAGTGCAGCTGCAGGGCAACCTTGTGTAGTCTCTGAGGGAGCAACCAAAGAAAAGATCTCAAAGAATCCACAGTTAGAGTAAAACAAAAATAACCAGATGTCCCAGAAGACTCTCCTGGTATTATGAAGAAGGCTAGGGCAGAAATAACAGCCTTTGGGGTTTATCAACCTTACTAATAAAAGTCACTTGGCTTTCCATTGAGAAGAGCAGTTGGTACAATATGGAAAGGTTTTAAAGACCATTAATTTCTTGAAATGAAACAGCTGGACTTATTGGCTATTAAATAATGAGCCAGATTCTCCCCAGTGCCTAAGTCACTCTCTGGTAGTAAATTAGGCATTTAGGGAGGCACATTAACTCTTTAAGAAGATTAGAGTTCGATTTAGGGCACTTTGTACATAGCAGGAACTCTATAGGGATCTGGATGCGGGTAAGCAAAGAAAGGGTAAACACAAGATAAATTATGATAGCAAAGCTACACCTATAGCTAGTGTTGACTGGGTGACTCCGGTGGCATAGGAAATGGAAGAATTAAGTGATACTCAATCTATTGTTCTGAATTTGCATGGGACTATGAGGCAGAGTTGACTCTTCATTCAGTAGACTTTGAGCTAAGTCATGTTTTCTAGTGACACTGAGCTAGACATTGAGGAGATAATTCTTCAGTGTTTCTGGCAGATTGAGGAAGAAGAGGCAAATAAATGATTGCAGTCAGGTAAAATAAGTGCCAAAATGGGATTTAAGATAGAGGAGTAACACCTTGTACAATATGCTAAGGAGTTTACTCTACCCAAAAGGGCTCCATTGTTTGATCATATTTGCATTATAGAAAAAGACTTCTTGACGATTTCGTGGAGAATCACCAACTGAAGAAGCAAGAATGAAATGGAAAAAGGCATTATGGAGGTGCTGATGCAGTTCCTACAAAAGATGCCAAATGACTGAAAGCTAAGTGAGGAGACAGAGAAGGAAGAAAAAACTGTGCTGAACTGATGGTTACAAACACATAGTCTTGGAGATAAAGAGTGAGGTCAGAGATTTGACTCTAGAGTTCATGGCTTGGGCAACCGGATGGATGCAGGCATCAGTCTCCTAGTAAAAATATGGTATTGAGACAGTTGTGAACCTCAGAAGCATGGTGAGACGGCACAGAGAGAACCAGACAGGATCTCTGTAAATCACCTAATAAGACCCACAAGAGACACACTAAAAAGAATATGAGATTCATAATATGGTATGATTTCTGAAAGTTAAACTGAATCTTGGAAACAACATTCTGTGCCTTGTTTGGTTTTGTTGTTCTGTTCTGTTTTGTTTTCTGCTTGAAAGGAGGGATTTCAAGGATACACATGTCTCTAAATGAGGTTCTGACATTGTTCACCATTAAGACAGTTAAAGGGATGGGAAAGTAGCAAATAGAAATGGTAGTCTCTAGGGGGAAAAAAAACTTTTCCCCCAGGGACTATCAATAGTTAATAAACCATATATCTGAATATGGGGAAATGTGTGCTCTTTGTGAGAAGTAGAAAATTTCACAGGTTGCAGACTAGACAAATTAACAGTTCTTTCTCTGTCAGCACTTAAAATCTACCTCGCAGCTTCTCTCTATGCTATGAGGTGAAATGTGCCAACAAATTGGCTTAGATGATCTATCTGAAAATGTGGAAGAAATTATATATTGGAGAGAAAGAGGGAAATTCTTATATATTAAGAAGTGTTGACAATCTCACTACAGCATAGCAGAAAAGAAAATGTCCTTAAAGACAAAACACTTGAATTTCAGAAACCACGGCTATGCTGTTATATGCTCTATGCAGCAAAAGTTGCATTTTTTTGAAAGAAAATTGACATCAAAGTTGCCTAAACCAATAACCCTTGTGGCAGCTTCGCGGTGAGAACCTCATGCTTTAGGAATTTGAAAAGCCTAAAATTAAAAGGGTGGAGAGTTTGTGCGTTGCTTAAAGAGAATGTAGCAAAGACAGACAACAGGACTAAACCTGTCCCTCAACCTGTCCTTGGTTCTTGCAATTCCTCGAGTCATCTTAGTGGTACCTGCATCTAGGTTTCCAGGTAGCCGTGGGCTGCTATGGAAGTGGTTATTCACAAGCTCATTCTAGGTGAGGTTATCAGCTTTACTACAGACTATGGTGAACTCTTACTCCTGTAAAATCATCCCCAAAACAGACCAGAGCCAGGGCTAGTTTGTGTCATCAGTTCCCAAAGAGACCAGTGTGTATTTCTAGTGATAAGCAACTCCACTTTTCACTTTTTTGTGGTGTGTGCATGTGGGAGGAGGTACTTGTGCTTGTGTAGAAGCCAAAAGTAGACCTTGGCTGTCTTCCTCCATTACAATCTACCTTTTTGTGAGTAGTAAATTCTTATACAATTTCATACTTATACACTATATATTTTAATACATCAGGGCTGACTCTGTGACCCTGAGTTTGGAACTAACCATCAGAGCCTGGTGAGCTCACCAGGAGGTACACCGCTGGGTACCATACTTCCTGGCTTCCAGAATCTGCCTACTGCCAACATATCAGCCCTGGCTACTCAGGCCTAATGAGTCCCTTCCCACTCCGTAGCTGACTGTTAGGGACTCCCAACTGCTGTGGACCCAGTCAGTACCAGTATATACAATTGCTATGAGTTCAAAGTGTATTCTGGCTTATGCCAGAATCAGTAAAGATTCATGGACTTTAGATACAACTTTGTAGTCAAGCACAGGCAGACTTTAAGAATGGTATTTCTTAGGCCTAAATGTCTATGGTAATATCTTGTTTTCTGTGTCAATAAGGACTCAAACCAGGGAGGCATGCAAAACTAGGAGCTAGAAGAGAACAGAAACCACTGAATAGTTCATAAGGAAGTTGGCTTGCTGAAGGCAGCATTTACAGGCTTAAAAATAGAACCATGGGTCTTACTTAGAAAGGACCATCATGTCCTTCCACAGGGACTCAGTTCACAAACACCCTTAGTAGAAGAGGAGAGAAAGCCACTGTCTACTTCTTAGCTATTTTGCTGCCTATAACAGAGTCCTGTGTTACATCTTTTCTAAATTCTATTTTGAAGAGATTTAGGAACTGAATAACAAGAATTAATGAAAGCTACAGCAATTCCTTGTAACCCCCTACCCTCATGTGTGCATACAACCCCACCATTATCAGCAACCCCCAGCAGAGTGGTTCATTGACTATAATTGATAGTGGTACACTGACAATATAACCAGCCTCAGTCCCTGATTTATGTTAAGGCTCTCTTCTGGTATTATGCAGTCTATGGATTTTGACAAAGATATAATAATATGTGTCTACCATTATGATGCCATACAGAGGAGTTGCACTGTTTAAAACTTCTCTGTGCCCTACTTGTTCATCCCCTACCTACCCCCCCCCCCATCTCTGATGACTACTGATCTTTTACTGTCTTCATAGGTGTAACTCTGAATGTTACATAGTTAGATTTGTATAATAATAGAATCTTGCCTGGTTGATATTTCATTTAGCAATATGCATTAAGGTTTCCTGAATGCTCTCATTGCTTAATCAACCAAGGTTGACTAGAATTCGGCTGTATGGCCAAATCAGTTTGTGTAACAATTCACCTACTGAAGGGTATCTTGGTATTAGCCACTTCCAAACTGGGGCAATTAAGAATTGCTTCTGATTTGACAAAATTCAACATCCCTTCATGATAAAAGTCTTGGAAAGATCAGGAATTCAAGGCCCATACCTAAACATAGTAAAAGCAATATACAGCAAACCAGTAGCCAACATCAAACTAAATGGAGAGAAACTTGAAGCAATCCCAC
>JAPYYD010007185.1:0-10494 GCA_028551405.1 Uromys caudimaculatus
GGTTGGGGAGGGGATGGGGGGTATACAAAGAGGAGACTCAGAAAAGGGGAAACATTGGAAATGTATATAAAGTATCAAAAATAAAAAAGGAGGAAGAAAAAAAAAAAAAAAAAAGAAATTAGAACCAGAAGTTGCTTGTGATCTTTTTATTTATCTATCACAGGCTATAATGCATTCAGATAGATGAGACAGTGTTGCCGAAAATGAGGATAAAAGCCTGAAATATTGAATAATAATGATGATGATTGATATTTGTGGGATATTATGGACAATTTATAGAAATAAACTCATTTAAGCTTCAGAGACTCCTATAAAATACGTTCAATTGCTATCTAAGCTTTAAGATAAACAAACTGAAGCATAGAATGGTTATGTCATTCCCTAAGATCTCACAGCTAGGAATTAGGGAAGCCAGACTATAACACTCATTATTCTGGCTCCAGAGTGATTGCCAGCAACTTATGGGTACTATTTTTAAGTTCAAACTGGAATCCAGCCATAGTAGAAGCAAAGGAAAAACTTTCTCCCAGATTAAAGAGAAAGCCAGAGGCCACTCCACTTCTCTCTGTTTCTTTCCTTAATATTGAGAGAGTCTTTCTAGGTCTTTATGAATATAGCACCATCATGACCAATATGCCACTTCTATATCCAGATCTTAGCACAGATTAGGCTTATAATCATTTTATAATCTGGACCCACATATTTTCTCTGTCCAATTTTGTTCCCATACAGTAGACTGATGCTTTGCCTTAGATCAGTAGGTTATAACCCTTTTTGGAGTCTAATGGCCCTTTCATGATGGTTGTTTATCAGATGTTTACATTATGATTCATAACAATAGCAAATTACAATTATGAAGTAGAAATGAAAATAATTTTATGGTTGGGGGTCATCACAACATGAAGAACTCACTGTATTAAAGGGTCACAGCATTAGGAAGGTTGAGAACCACTGCCTTCGATCAACTCTGTACAGAGAAAGGCTTAACCTTCTTCACACTTGTTCCTTGCCTTTAGCCTGTGTTCAAATCCTCCCTAAGGGATGAGAGAATCATAGATTCCATCTGATAAAACTCACTGATGCTTCTAATATCCAGTCCTCTTTTGCATGTCATGGCTTCAGGATTACACTTACCATTTGTTCAAAGATGTAAATCCTTTCTGAACTTGGGCTCTGGAAATATGGGAGAAATGACCTAGTAGGTTATCAGGTTCCTCCTGAAATGTTTATTTTGTGTCTATCTTCTCTACCATTCCAAACCTTATTCCCTTGAGATAGGGTCTGTCACCAAAGTCTGGCTCATCACTTTCGACTGAGATCACTAGCCAGCAAGCTGCCAGGATCCATCTCTCTGTTCTACAGTACTGAGCTACAATAAACTGCCATGCACTTTTAAGTTTTTTAAATTAGTATACGGGGATTGGAGAGATGGCTGAGCGGTTAAGAGCGCCAACTGCTCTTCCGAAGGTCATGAGTTCAAATCCCAGCAACCACATGATGGCTCACAACCATTTGTAATGAGATCTGATGCCCTCTTCTGGGGTGTCTGAAGACAGCTACAGAGAGCTGAAGAAGCGAGCGAGAAGAAAAAAAATGCCTGAGGACAGCTACAGTGTACTTACATATAATAAATAAATAAATCTTTAAAAAAAATAAAATTAGTATACAAGGAATTAGATACATTATCACATTTTCAAATTAAAGTATATTTTAATAAATTATTTCTTCTGCCCATGCAATTTTTAAGTGAACTTAAGTTTTCATTTCTTTGAAGTAAAATGCCTAGAAGTGAAACTTCTGGGTCACATGGAAAGTATTCCACCTTAAAGGAAAATTCAAAAACATTCACCTTATTTACTGTGTCACTTTGTATTCCCCTGAGTAATACATGACAATGCCAGTTCTACGCATACTTGCATTGATACTACTAATTTTTACCTTAGATGTTTTAATTCATGTGTAGTAGTATCACACAGATAGCATTTTTCTAAAAGTATACAGATGCTGAAAATATTTTCCTTTACCTATTTTCCACCCACAGTTCTTGTTTAATGGAATAGGTTTTCATGCCCTTTTCCCATTTCCTTTCTTAAATAATTTTACATTATATATTTAATATAAGCTCTTTGCTGTGATTTGCAAATACTTTCAATCAGATTGTAACTTATCTTTTTATCTTCTGTAACAAAGATATCTGTGACTCAAGTTTCAATTTTTATCTTTATTTTTAATCTTAATTTTTATGTGTATGGGTGTTGTGCCTAAATATACATCTGTGCACCATATGTGTTTGTGTCTGGTGCCTTAGGTCCAGAAGAGAGTGTTGAATCTCCTGGAAACGGAGTTACAGATGGCTGTGGTCTACCATGTGGGTGCTAGAATTTGAACCCAGGTCCTTTGAAAGAACAGTGAGTGATCTTAACCACTGAGCCATATCTTCAGTCCAACACTTTCAATTTTGATCCCAACACTTTCAGTTTTGATGAATCCTGTATTTAGTGTCATGTCCAAAGAATTATTGTTAAATGCATACTCATTGATATGTAAAATTATACAAACTTATGGGATACCATGTGTTGTTTAAGTGCAGAAATACATTGTATAGTATTCAGATTAGGATAAACATATCTATCTCCCAAACTTACATCATTTCTTTATAGCAAAACATTCAAAATCCTTCCTTGTTCATAGTTTTTCAAGTACACTGTGTATCATTCCTATCCAATTATCATGTAACTATGCAATAGAATGTAAGAAATCGTTTCTCTTATCTAATTATAACTTGGTATCCATTGACAAGACTCCCCACATACCTTCCCCTTCCCTCAATTCAAGAGCATAATAATTTCCTTTTTTCTAAGGTTTTATAATTTCATCTCTTACATCTTGCCATCTTATTTATTATGACTTATTTTTATAAGGTTTAGGTCAACAGGTTTTTTTGTTAAAGATGTACACATCTCCAATAAATTCTTATTTTGGCTTTTTAAAAATAAGTATTCATGGCTAGCTTTCACATTTCTATATTCCAAGACTGGCCTTGAACTCCTGTTTTTCTGTCTCTCTCTTCCAAGTATTATAATTAACAGGCATATACCACTATGCGTGGCTCCAATTAAATTTATTAAAAAGATGGTTCTTTCTCTGTTGAATTACATATGTTAACCTTTGTCAAAATTCAGTTAATTATACGCATGTGGTATATTTCTGGACTCTCATGTTCCATTCGCCTACATAATACACTCATTAATAAATAATTATTAAATTCAAGCATGTTGACTCTCATTTACTCATTTTTCCAAAATTTCTGTTGTATTGCCTCTCCATAAAAATTCTTGAAGCAAATTCTACACTTAGAATTTCAATTTTATTTTGACAGCAATTTTGTTGAATTTGTGTATAATTTTTAGAGCACTGAAGTTTTACCACTTTAATTCTTTTAATCATTGCAAGTAATTGAATCTCCGCATTTAAGTCTTCTTTGATTTCTTTCAACATCACTTAGTTTTCAACATTAAATTCTAGTCATATTTTTGTACATTTGCACATACATTGGTATGAGCATTTTTGAGTAATACTATAATTTTTTATTTTGGTTTCTAATTTTGGCTAATACACAGTAATATAGTTGATAAAGATCTTGTATCAGAGACTATTAAACCTGCCTTTTGTTTTACTTCACATCAACTTATCTTACTTCCATAATACCCAACAACTGGCTATCTGTTAAAGTTTATTACAAGGAAATTACTAGGGCCAAAGTAATAGACTGCAGGACTCCAATCATTAATTTTCTCAAAGGTCACACTTTAACAGTGTACAAATGAACTGACAGGCAACATATAACTTAAATTCCCTGTATAAACTTGTCCAAGAGAAGAAATATGTCTTGATTAGGCTATTTATTTATTTATTTTGGAAATATATTTTTTCTTCTTTATTATTATTTTTTAATTTTTTTATAGTCCAGTCATTATCCCCCTCCTGGTCTGCCCTCTGGCTGTTCCTCATCCCATACCTCCTCCCCCATCTCCAAGAGGATGTTTCCACCCCACCAGACCTCCCCACTCCCTGGGGCCTCAAGTCTCTCAAGGGTTAGGTGCTTCTCCTCTCACTGAGGCCAGACCAGGCTGTCCTCTGCTGTATGTGTCAGGGACCTCGGACCAGCTCCTATATGCTGCCTGCCTGGTTGGTAGCTTAGTGTCTGAGAGATCTCAGGAGTTCAGATTTGAGATTGCTGGTCTTCCCATGGAATTGCCCTCCTCCTCAGCTTCTTCCAGCTTTTCCTTAATTCAACCACAGGGTTCCCTAGCTTCTGTCCATTGGTTGGGTGTAATTATCTGCATCTGGCTTTTTCAGCTGCTTGTTGGACCTCTCGGAGGGCAGCCATGTTTGGCTCCTGTCTGTAAACACACCATAGCATCAGTAATAGTATCAGGCCTTGGGGCCTCCCCTTAAGCTGGATTCAAATTTGGGCCTGTCACTGGACCTGCTTTCCCTCAGTCTCTTCTCCTTTTTTGTCCCTGTAGTTCTTTTAGACATGAACAATTCTGGGTCAGAGTTTTTGTGGGATGGCAACCCCATTGCCCCACCATGCCACAGGGGCACATGTTCCACTATGTTCATAGCAGCCTTATTTGTGATAGCCAGAAGCTCGATACAACCCAGATGTCCCACAATGGAAAAATGGATACAGAAAATGTGGTTCATTTACACAATGAAATTTACTCAGCTATTACGAACGAGGACATCATGAGTTTTGCAAATGGATGAAACTAGAAAATATCACCCCAAGTGAGGTAACTCAAACTCAAAAGGGCATCCACAGTATGTACTCACAAATAAATGGATATTAGCCAAAAAAGTACAGAATGCTCAGGATACAGTCCACAGAACTCAAGAAGGTTCACAAGCTGAAGGGTCCGAGTGAGGATGCCTCAGTCCCACTTGGGAGGGAGAAGAATGCAATCATATGGAGGGGCAGAGGGAGGGAGGGACCTGAGTGGGAGAGGAGACAGGGAGGGGAAAGGGGAACATGATCAGGTATTGGGGGTGGCAGGCCTGAAGCCCTGAGGGCCAGCAGAAAGAATGGAAACAGGCAACCTCAGGGGTAAGTACAGAGACCTGGGAGGTGAGAGGCTCTCAGGACTCAAAGGGAGGGACCTTAGATGAAAGGCCCTACAGTGGGGAGAGGGAACTTGTAGAGCCCACCTCCAGCAGAAAGACAGGGCATCAAGTGATAGGCTATTTATTTTTAAACCTGACACGGCAGTTGTCACAAGGGACTGAAATGTGATCATGCCACACCACAGACTTGAAGATTGGACCATGGCCCTATCAGAGAGCTACTCAAATTTCAAAAACTAATTTGGGAAACAGTCCGACTACACAGACATTGGAGTTGCTCTAAATAAGATTCAACGAATTTTCTAGAATTGGAGCTAAGGAGGGAGTAGAATTTCTAAAGAAACATCAAAGTAGAATGATTCTTTTAAAAACTCTGTGTATCAGTGACTCTAGCACTTACCTAAGTATCATTGATGTGGAACAAAATCCAAATACCAATTAAGGTCTGTAAAATTTTCATAAAAATAAGTACCCTTCAACTTGGCTAACCTCTTTCAGATTTCACTGATTTGATAAGACCTTCCCTGTTATTTTCTGATGAGCAATATTCTTGTGTCCTTTGTTTTGTACTAAAAATCCCAGCCAGGTAAGAATTCCTGATTTCCAGGCTAATAGCCCCTTCTACCAAAAATTGATCTCCCTAAACTAAACTTTCAGATTGCATTTTTTCACTTCTGTACTTATACATGTTTCCATATCTCTGTCTTAAGCACTGGTTCTCATTTCTATTTACCTGGTATTTCCTCTTCACCCTTTCACATCAGATTTAATTTCTTCCAGAGTACCTTCATTAAACATCTAAGCCTATTATGTGGCCTACTTTCTGTTTCAATAAAACAATATGTGGATTGGATTAGTTTACTTAACTTTTCAATGTTTCAATTTTTGATTCATAAAATGAGGATAATATTAAATCATAGGTTTATTATTGGCAAGAGCACAAAGGTCCTCGCACTCAAAGATAATAAGTGCTGGGGAAACAGGGAATGTTAAGTATACATGGTCGTCTCTTCACAGGAAGAGATGTATAACTTGTTTTCTGCCAGAAGGCTGGGAATGGAGGTGGCCAATAGTCTAGGTGACCCCTGTGCTCTCTGTAGGACCAGGACAGACCTGATTCCCCCAAATTCCCACAAGCAGGACTGGGCGTGACCAATAGTCTAGATGACCCCTGTGCTCTCTGTAGGACCAGGACAGACCTGATTCCCCCAAGTTCCCACAAGCAGGACTGGGCGTGGCCAATAGTCTAGATGATCTCTGCACTATCTGCATGCCTGAGACTATACCAGGTCCTCATCTAGGCCCTTAAGACAACAAATTTAGCCTATCTATAAAACCTATCTTCATAGAAGAGGTGACATGTGCTTTGAGAAGAGTTTTGATGTAATTATGCTTCCTTGTGCACAGCAGGGAAAATTTTTCAAAGTTGTACTAAACTTAAATATGCCTACAGTAAGCTTCCCAGTTTAAATTCTGTAAGAAATGTAATACCTAAAGTAGAGGAGGTGATTAGCTTATTAAATAATGCTTCTGCTAAAGCCATCGCTCAAAGAATTAATCACATACTTCCTTATCAATTACTTATGCTTCCTTCCTCATCATCTCCTACTGGAATTATATATCAACAAGATAATGGTATTATAGAAATTTATACATGTTATAATTCTCCATAACAATCTATAGCTTCTTATTTACAAAAAATTATAGACTTACTGATGGGAAGGATGCATCTTAAAGAACTTTATAGTAAAGAGCCTATATAAATAATTTTTCACTAAATAAAATGCAGATTAGATTTTTTGTTCCACACTGATAATAATTGGCAGGCTGCATTAGCATGTTACTAGAGGTCTATAGATAATCAATAATTATTGAAAAGATCCCATTTTTCAGATTTTTAAAAAGATATCCCATGAGAATTGTCTAAAATTATACCTAAAACTATATACATATTACTTTTAATGCTTTTAGAAATGGCTTCTCAAAAGGACAAGGAACATATATTTCATATACAAATTCCACATGCTCCACAAAAGAAGATTGTACCCACTCCTGGTTGTACATCTCAATATTCTAAACTCATTGTAATCAATCAGCTTTTATTTCTCAGCCACTGAATATTTTAACTGACCTCATATACACATTAGCACATGAAGGATAGACATGCACTAAGAATGGAAATTGGTCTAACTTGAGAGAAAACGAATGTTGCAGAAGGGTTGTGAATGTAGAGAGGGTGTAGTGGAAAAATGGAAATATTTGAGCTATCTTCAAAGATGGCCTCTAGTCACAGTAGAAATAGAATAAAGATTCTATTCTCCATAGTAGAAATGGAAGAAAGACATTATCGTTCTTCAGCTGAGTTTCCTGGGCTTGAAAATAAAGATAAATAAAAAAATAAATCCAATTATACTGAAACATGACAGTAATGCTGAACTGCTCTACATAACACCTCTGTCTCTAGATAACACAAGGAAAAAGAGTATGCCTAGGAAGAAAGTCAGGAATAGCTGCGGCTTTCCTCTTGAAGGCTGTTCCAAATGGTTGGTGAAATGAGTTATATGTTACTGAGACTGTAGATGTTTTCCTTGCTGATACCTGGTCAAATTTTGCATCCATCCTTGGTGTGCTCACAGTATTAGCAAAATAAAAATTTTACCTTTTCATTTACATAAAAATGGAGACTTTTCCATTTCAGGCCTTTCAGGCACTGAGAGCACAAAGAACACACAATTTCCTTTGTATTTATGATTACTAAAACTTATGTTTTAAATTTGTATTGTACAACATAACAAAAAATTAATAAATTTGGGGTGGAATTAAGAAGAAAAATAGGCCAGTTTCCATCTGTGGCAGGAGACTCTCTGTCTGGCCTACCAGGGCTCCATAGTCAAATAGCACTGGGAGAAAGCTAGCCTCCCAGGAGTGTGGAAAAGCCCATGAGAGGGGGTAAGAGGAGTAACACTGCTCAGCAGGATTCGCCTGGAATCCTTGGGACACAGGGACTAAGGAACAGCTGGGGGAAGGAGCCTTCTGGTTTCCATCTGTGGCTGGAGACCTCTGCCTGGGCCACCAGGGTTCCATAGCCAAATAGTGCCGGGAGAAAGCTAGACTCCCAGGAGTGTGGACAAGCCTGTCTGCTCAGAGGGACCCACCTGGAATCCCCAGGACACAGGGACTGAGGAGTGGTCTTCTGGATTCTTTCCGCGGCCGGGGAGTGGATCCTGTGACACAGGGCTCCACACTCAAATAGTGCCAGGAGAGAGCTGGTATCCCAGGAATGCCAACACGCCTTCAAGCACAGGCAAGACCACGACCTCTGTTCAAATTCACTGGATCAAGAGGAACCCTTGCAGAGCCATCAGGACACAGGAACCAAGGGGCAGCTGGGGACAAGATCCTTCTGGTTTCTGTCTGCACCCCAGAGCTGACCCTGTATCACAGCTCTCCAAACCCAAATTCCTCTCAGAGAGAGCTGGTCTTCAAGGAGTACTGACACAGAGGCTTGCAGGAGGGATAAGCCACAGCCAGACTGTAGAATGTAGCACAAACGAAAGCCTTCTGTCAAACTCTTCTTCCAGGAAACTGTTCTGCTTTGATGTTGGCAGCTTTGCTTCATTTCATTGGTATCAGCTGGATATGCACTTTCTCATGCATACGAAAACCCAATTGTGTTTTGTTTTTCCTTTTGGATTTTCTTTGTTTCTCGGGCATTTCTGAATATCCTATTACCTGTTAGGAGATTCTCCTCGAGCTCAAAATTAAAACTGCCCTAAATTTTAAAGATCCCAAATCTTATAGCCTTGGGTTTAAATCTTTAAAAGTTAATTACCATTGTTAAGTGGATTTTTAAAAAACAGTTTTGTGCTTGCCCTTGAGGACTATCAGGAGAGCCTATCCTCTATTAAATGTTCCACTCAGTATTTTAAGCTATTAGTGCATAATTAATAGTGGGTGGACATCAGTTTGACATCTGAAACTACAGCAGTCTGTGTCTTGGGCCTTCTTTGATACCAGCTGTGTAAAGAACTGTGCTCGGATGGCACTCCAGGCCTGCATAGTGCCTTCCCTAAGTAGCCAGCGGCAGAGCACAGGCCCAGGCATGGCGCGGGCTACAGGAAGTACCAGTATGCCTCATGTGCCTCTTTGTCGAATAACTCTTCATATATTATATTTTAAGGACTCCCACTACAGTTGAAAATGAGTAATGATCCTGCTTCTATTGGCAAATGCTTTATAGACTTTTGCAGTTTATGGAATATTAATCATGTTACAGATATCCTTTAGATCCACAAAATTAATCTATTGTGGAACAATACCATCAAATACCTAAATGGCAATTTGTAAAAATAAAAAACAGCATACACACCCACCTAACCCCACATGTTATGCTGCATTTGTCTATGCTAACTTTAATTTTTTTCACCTTAAAGGATGATGCTACTTCTGCTACCCAGAGGACTTTGACGTAATGTAGACACAGCCTAAGGTATATGTTAAATAGAAAGATTTAGAAACTAATCAATGCAAAGGTCCTAATGTTATACTAACATCGAGGCAAGGTTATTCTTTTTTTTTTTTTTAATTTTTATTTTTTGATACTTTATTTACATTTCAAATGTTTCCCACTTTCCAGGTCTTCATTTTGGAAACCTCCTATCCCCTTCACCTCTCCCTGCCTCTACAAGGGTATTCCCCAGCCATCCAACCACCCACCCACTCCCATATTCTCACCTTGACATTCCCCTGTACTGGGGCCTCTAACACCCTCAGACCCAAGGGCCTCTCCTCCCACTGATGGCCAACAAGGCCCTCCTCTGCCACATATGTGGTCTGAACCATGGGTCCCTCCATGTGTATTCTTTGGTTGGTGGTCCAGCCTCCATGAGGACTGGGGGGTCACGCCAGTTGACACTGTTGCTCCCTCCATGGGGCTACAAACTCCCTCAGCTCCTTCAGTCCCTTCTCAAACTCCTCCATCTGGGACCTCACACTCAGTTCAACGGTTACCGTAAAGTGAAACTTGGGTATTCCGGACTTTTGGGCTAATATCCACTTATCAGTGAGTACATACCATGTTCATTCTTTTGTGACTGAGTTACCTCGCTCAGGATGATATTTTCAAGTTCCATCCATTGGCCTAAGAATTTCATGAAGTCATTGTTTTTAATAGCTGAGTAGTACTCCATTGTGTAAATGTACCACATTTTCTATATCCATTCCTCTGATGAGGGACATCTGGGTTGTTTCCAGCTTCTGGCTATTATAAATATGGCTGCTATAAACATAGTGGAGCATGTGTCTTTATTACATGTTGGAGCATCTTCTGGGTATATGCCCAGGAGGGGTATAGCTGGGTCCTTAGGT
>JAPYYD010007186.1:0-10494 GCA_028551405.1 Uromys caudimaculatus
ATAGCTGAGTAGTACTCCATTGTGTAAATGTACCACATTTTCTGTATCCATTCCTCTGATGTGGGACATCTGGGTTGTTTCCAGCTTCTGACTATTATAAATATGGCTGCTATGAACATAGTGGAGCATGTGTCCTTATTACAGGCTGGAGCATCTTCAGGGTATATGCCCAGTGTCTTTCCCATTTGTAAAACACCAGGTATAGCTTAGATGTATCTCACTGTTCCCATCATTCCAAATATCATGCATAAGTATATCATGATGATGAATGCCACTGTCCCTCTCATTCCAAAACTGTATGCATAGTTGTAACAATGTACATTTGGAAAAAATAAAAAACAATTTTAGAAAACCAAAACACAACAGCAAAAAATAAAATAACTGAATAAAACATAACGTATTTAAGCTCTAAACATATTTATTTATGAGAAGCACTAAATGATCTCAGTAGAATATATGTGTGTGTGTATGTGTGTGTGTGTTTGTGTGCATGAATATGCATTAAACTTAAGGGGTATAGAAGGAGTTCAAGTGGGATAAGAAAGGATATCAATGATGTAAGTAAAATATTTATGTATAAAATTCTCATTAAAATGTTTTTAAAATTAAAATTGTTTTCTAAAATGAAAATGTTTGAATTCTATATATGCTAATATAAAAATAATATACTTTCAGTTTCACAAATAAAACTGTTGATATAAATATTGATTCTATAGACAATAGGAGACAGTTTAAACAAGGTGCAATCCTGGTGCCTGTAGTCCTTGCAATTATGAAGACAAAGAGAAGATAGCATGAATCCAGAGTTTAAGACCAACCTGGGCAATAAAGGAAGACCTTTTGTCACATTAAACACATACAAAGAAGGTAATAATTGATAAATTTTACACAGCTAAAAATGATCTCTTTTATGTTCTGAGATTGTCTTAGTTAGTGTTCTATTGACATGTCAAAACACTATGACCAAGGCAACTTATAGAAGATGCATATAATTGCAAGCATGATGCTGGAGCAGTATCTGAGATCTTATAGCCAAACTCCAAATATCGAGCAGAGAAAGGGATACAGGGTCTGGCATGGGCTCTTGAAACATCAAAGCCAGTTCCTCAGCTCCATGGCCCAGTGACACACCTTCTCTAATAAGACCTTACCTACTAATTCTTCCTCAGTTCACCAACTGAAAACCAGACACTTAAAAATATAAACCTATAAGGGTCATTCTCATTCAAACCACCATAGATTATAATTATTTTAGTAGTTTAGGAGATGTGGCTTTGCCAGAAGTATGTCACTGGGAGCAGGATTTGAAAATGTCAAGATTCAGGTTATTTGTAGTTTGGTTTCTCTGCTTTTCCTTAAAGATTAAGTGTGAACCCTCGGTTTCCTGCTCCAGATGTCACATCAACTGCTTACTGGCATACTTCCCTTCCATGACAGACTCTTAAATCCTCTGGAACCAAAAGCCAAAATAAACTCCTTCTTCTGTAAGTTACTTTGGTCATGGTGTTTTATCATAGCACAGAAAAGTAATTAATACAACTCATAAATGTCATTGAAAGTTTGCTTCCCTTTTCAATTCATCCAGAGATGTTCAACTGTTTCTTTCTGTGGGTTTAGGGTCACAGCTTTACACAATCACTTTCATATGACATCAGAGAGTAAGTTCTTAAGATTCACTGAGATTCCCAGTGCTGATCCAGTGAATGGCCTGTGATCTCCGTACTCCTTGTTGTACAGTAGTGCATAGGCAGGCTCAGGAGCCTTTGTCTTGTTGGCCTCAAGGAGGTTCATGAAGCCCTCTAAAGTACTCGGCTTATCAAATACCTAGTATGAGTCTAATGTTCAACTGTTTACCGCTGCCAGATCTTTATCTGGGTGGTTTCTCTACCTGTCATTTAAAGCAGTGATTATGTGGGGGTAGCCTCAGTGGAGAAGATTATCTAAATTATATCATCAACTGCTGCTTGATGAAGAATTCCAATTCTATATTTTTCTATTGCCTGCTTTCTTAGATTCCATAGCTTCAAAATTTGAGGATTGAATTAAAACTAATAACATATATGTTTCACAAGGTTCTATTTAAACTGTGAAATGCAATCCTTTCCTTTAGTTATTCATTGAGTCCTATTATTCAACACTCCATTTGCCTTTAACAGGTATGTAAGTGCTCCAGCCTTTACATTTCTAGTGTTTTGTTTGTATGTGTTCTTCTGAAAGGTGCATTTCGTATTGGTATGAATTTTAGCCCACAAATGTAGGTGCTATGTATCTCATATTGTTTTGCACTTCTTGCTTTATACAGGTATGAAATCAATCATTCAAATTATTCTTCCATTTGCTGACAAAGAGATCAGTAAGCATACATGGATATGTGTGAACTCCACTTCAAAAATGATAGATACAATTACTACACAAATTTGGAGACTAACTGTACAATTAACTATTATATAAATCTGAAACTATTCTAAAATAGTTTATTTCAATCACAATTAATCACAAATTAAATTATTTTCAAACCTATGGTTTCCATAATCAAAGATGGCCTGATATAAAAGCAGCAGGAATATTTCACTTTCACCTTGTTCTGCAAAAAGGTAGACAGATTTAAATTCAGTAACTCTTCTTTTCTTCTTGTGCCTTCTTAATTCTTTTTAGGTGATTTTTAGATAATGTAATTGCCAACTGCATTGTTTTCATGTGGCTTTCCAATATGTCTTATTGAGGCACTAATGTCCAGTTTTCTTTGTGTAGTGCACAGCCTGGCCGCTCTGTCCACGGACTATAGCCACCAGGGGGCATGAGCTGCTTTGCCCGAAGCAGGGTTACCTCCCCCAAGCCTGACTGACATGGATCTGAGGACACTTAGGTTGCTAGAGGCTGCCTTGAGGGGCATGTGATGCCAGTTTGTCCTCAGATAATTCAGTGTTACTGAGTAGGAATGAAACCTGGGCTTCATCTTACCCGGTGGCTTTTCTTCCAGAGTCCCTGTCCCATCTCTTCTCCTCTGCCCTTTGTAGGACTCCATCTTTGCTCTTACAGTTCCTGATGTATGGCACATGCATCTTGCCATACACCAAGTGGACTTGGCACCTTTGTCAGAGGTCATTTGACCATATGGATGAGGATTTATTTCTGGACATTATGCTATTCTTCTGGATTGTTTGTCTTTGTGTATGCCCATACCAGAATAGTGTGATAATTGTAGCTTTATAATGTGGCTTAAAATAAGAAAGTGTAGGGGCTGGAGAGAAAGCACTTGTTCTTACAGATGACCTGCACTCAATTCCCAGCAATAGTATAGTGATTCTCCAAATTTGTATCTAATTATGGTTCACAATCATCTGTAATTCCAGTTCTAGGAGATCCCATGCCATCTTCTGAAGCTCCATTGGCACTAATTATGGATGTGGAACATATGCATACATGCAGGCAATACACTGACACATACAATAAAATAATCTAATAAAAATAAAAAACAAAAAATATCAGACAATAGTCTGATAAATTTGACTTCTGTCTTCATTTTTGTTGTTATTTTGAGCATTGTTTTGACTATCTGTCAAAGTTCTCTTTTAACTTAGCAAATACAGTTTTGATGTTTTCTTTCAATTGTTCATGAGGTCCCTCCTAGTCCTGAGTTCTGGCTTAATGTATAGGAAGACTGTTGCCAGTGGGCCAGAGGTTTAGTTACCTATATAACTTTTCCTAGTTTCCTGTTCCCATGTTGCCTGCATTTTAGGCCCGCAGCTCTTAAATGCTTCTGGCCTTTGTTACGAGTGGCTTCCAAGTGTCAACCAATTTCCTGCAGCCTTTCAACTCAGGCAAGATAGAATCTAGTTTGTCATATAGCTGCTAAATAACTCAGAACATTGGATCCATATACCAGTCTACCATGTCAGTCCCAGTATAGGAGCTAAGTGTTCCAGATTTCTCCTGGTTGTTCAACATTATGTATAGTAGAGATAGGAACATGGAGATACATGTTTGAAATTATCCTACACCTACAGCTAGATTCTTGTTTTTATCATGGCCTATTGCTATGGCTTCTCAACTAACCTCCATACTTCTCACAGGTCTTGGAGTCCATGTATTCTTGACCATCATTATATTGAGAATGTTTGTCTAACCAGATGTCTTTTTTACACTGTATCTGAATATAAATTTTAAATTGATTTCAGATAAAAGTTAAATACCAATAAAGGTTAAAAATAATCATACAAGAATTGCATGCATCATACCTCTGTGAATTCAGGATCACAAACATTGCCTAGTGGTAACTACGGATCCAGAAGGAATAACTCAGCTATGGGACCAACATGTGTCAAAGATACCATTGTATAGCAGTACCTTAGCTCTCTCTTAAAGAATACTTGACTTTAACCATTTGTCATTGTGGAAGTATGTACTTAGGGATCATTTATTCATGTAACTAGTCAATTAAGTAGAAGAGAAGTGAGATGTTTTTCAGTCTTGCTCCATATCCTAACTTTTTTTCATGTTGATTTTTCCACCATCAGCTGGAGAATATCAGAATTCTGGTTAACAGAGCATCAGGACAAAAGGGAATAGTAGGGATATATATTATCAATAATTTGCAATGAAATGAGAAGAGGCAGGGAAGGAAAGGAAGAGAAAGTGCATCCAACAAAGTCTAGTTGAGATTTCTGTCTGTCTGATAGGGTCTCTATTTCTGCATTGAGTTTGAACATTATTAGAGGTTACAGAACTTCATGAAAGAATAAAGTTGTTGTGGATGGACCTGGTGCTGTTTGTATTTTGATGCTAATTCCACTCTCCTGGGAGGGGCTGGGGACAAGGAGTGAGTCACATACTCAGGTGACTTCTTGTGAACTAAACTAATCCCCTAATGAATAAAGGAGCCAATCACTGGGTAAGTAGGAGGGACTTCCGGGTTGGATAGGGGAAGAGAGGAGGAGGAGGGAGAGAGAGACAGAGAGACAGAGACAGAGACAGAGAGAGACAGAGAGAGGGAGGGAGAGAGGGCTCTTTTGGAACGGGGATAGCATAAGGGCAAGATGTAACTGCTAGAGTCTCCCGGCTTATGGCAAATCTGCCAGGATTCACCACCAGAGAAATTAGCTTTAATTAGGCTTACAAGATTAGGTATTAGTTGTTGTGCCCAGTGATTGAGTTATCGTTGTTTCTGAGCTAAGTTTGTGTTGTGTTTTCCTTCATGTGGCAGCTTGTCTGGGTTCAAGAGAGAAAGGTACGGTGGCAAAGCATGGGTTTGCCTGATGTGCACCACAGAGACTGTGTGGATATTGAAGCATGGAGCTGGCAAAGTAGCGACCTGCCAGTGGTAACCCAGTGAGCTGGCACAAGCACAGGAACGTGCCAGTTCATTTTTTAATATTCCCCACAACATAAAGGAGCCCATTAAATACTGCATAATGTTGACTTGGGTACCAAATAAAAGGGCTGTAAAATTCTGAAAGACATTGTGACTGATGTTTGCTCTTTTGAACCTGTTGCCTGATGCTTTAATAGAATTGATTTTGAGCTAGCTGGTTAACAAAGTAATCTTCCTTGATACGCCGCTTAATAAAAAACATACTTCTTACTGCCTTACAAAATTATTTATTTTTGGTAACACACAAATCTAGATGCAATGTGAAAATCCTCATGTTTCCACATGCATGTTTAAGTACAGTAGTGCACAGATATGTGTGCAAGTGAGTGCACACAAAGGAAAACACTGGCATTTGATACCACTCAGAACCCCATTTATAGATTGATTGATCATATTAGATTGCACAAAGCATTTTATAAGACACATAAAAAAGCCCCAGCTTCCAAAGAAATAAGGGATGGAGGTAAAGAACATAGGAAAGCCAAGTAATTGCCCTACATCATAAAAAGGATCTGAAAGCTTATAAAATACCTGAATGCTTAAAAAACACATTAAGCACTTTGGACAGGAGCCATTTTGCAAGTTCAGAAATGGGAATCAAACAGGCAGTGCTCTAGCGAGGCCTCACAGTCTGGGTTCTTAGGTCAAGAGGGACATGCAATCCAGATGTCCAGAAGGCAGCGAACCAGAGCTGGCAGGCCTTGGTGGCATAGAGGGGTTAGCCAGCTGCAGTCCCCTCTCTCCAGCAGTACCTGGAGACAGAAAGACAAAGTCCAGAGCCAAAGCACATTCGTGATAATCCTCTCAGCTCTCTCTTCACTTTGTGTGTGTGTGTGTGTGTGTGTGTGTGTGTGTGTGTGTGTGTGTGTGTGTGTGACACAATCTCAGATTTTTCACTGAGACCAGAAATACACCCATCCCCATCAGAATCCCTTATCTCTGTTCTTATCTCTATCATCTCTCAGTCACAGCCAGCAATCCTATTTGGTCAAACCTGGGGTCTCTAGATATGATCCTTACTGAGTTGAGGAATCTCCTCATCCCACAGATTTGCTGGTCCACCCTACATTAAACTCCCTGCTATACCTCAGTGACAATTAATCTCTCCAGCTTCATTAATTGCCTTTTTCCAGCATATCCACCCAGAGTGGTTTCCCACTCACAAACAAGTTTGGTATTTTTGTCTTACCAGCGCGCTGTCTTTTATCTCAGACTCAGAAGTCATGTAACACTCCTCTGAACTCATGAAGCCCTTCATGTTTAAATGAGCCCCTGAAACTCACTGGTCAAATTTAACCTGATGAGACTGCTCAGGCTCTGTATCTACATGAGGATGAGAATACCCTAAGTCGGCATCCATTTCAGACCCTCATGCCCTGTGCTTGTCCTTTCAGTCTTCCTCGGGCTACAGTGGTCTGGGACACAACCACAACCATGCATTGGAAACCATTACACATAGTTCTAATTCTTCTACTTTATATACTTCCTCCCCTGGAGTAAGACTTTGCTACCTCAGGAACATCAGTCTACCTGTTTCTTGATGTCAGGACACTGGTCATTTGTTAGTGAACAAAGCATGTAGTAATCTAAAGATTCACTGAGTGGCCCTGAGGCACCTTCTCTCCAGTCAGCCTTAAGAACTTGAGTGTTTGGTGGTTCTGAGCTGTTTAATACCACCAACACTGGGTTCCCAACTACCAAAAGCTCATCACACAGCTTCTCATCTCTCAAATATCCCTACATACCTGGCATGCCACAGGGCTGGTGACGTGTCTGAGAAGAATTTTTTAGAGCCAGCAGAGCTTCAGCAGCCTCCAGCATCTCCTGCCACTCTAAAGTAGCAGAAAGCGAAGCCTGGTTGGAGGCACTGGGGCCCTGCAGAAAAAAGGGTATGGGAGAATGAAGAGTAGGGAAATGTGTCCTCTCCTATGACAAGTGACCCTCTAGCACCTAGTTTCTCCCAAATGCTCCCCCGCCTCCACTTGGTCTACTAGTGTTCCCATCCACAAAGCTTGTTGCCTCCCATTGTTCTGAATTCCAAGTCTTTGTCAGGACCTGTGGCTGCAGTAGCATAGGGTCAGTGGTGGCACAGGGCTGAAGAATCAAGCTTGGGCACCTGGAAGAAGAGGAGAGGCCGGGGGATTAAAAAGTTCTCATGGAAATCTACTACCAGTAGACAGAGTAGCAGAGATTTGCAACATAGACATCTGGGAATCCAAATGATCTCACTGCACAGATATTTATTTATCCTTGCACTTTGGGCGAACCCTTCCTGTTGATAGACTCATTTTCCCTTCCATCCTCTTTGACCTGCATCTCTGAGAAAATAATTTATACTTGCTTTTTCTTCCCAGGGCTACAGTGAAGATGATGATGAATCATAATGTCTGTGTTTTAGTCTGAAAGTGGCTGAAGGTATGTGAGCACCGTCCCTTCGCAGTGGCTCGATCCTGCCTCCATTTTACCCAATCAACTCTAGTCATGAAAGACAACTCAGATTTGCCTCCAGGAATTTTTTTCTGCTGGCCTCTAGACATTTCCCTGAGTCCCTTTGGCCCCCCTTATAATACTCCAACATTTCAACAGGACTTCTTCCTAGAACTGTCAAAAAGTAATAACATTCACACCACTTTTGAGGGGCTCCTATGTAGTAGACCTGTGTTAGTCCTCTTTCCAATACTGTAGGTATAGACTATGTTCACAAACTATTAGTCTTGCTGAAAAACAGATACTTTGAAAAACAGTCACTTGTCCAGACCCTCATGAATTAAAAAAAAAAAATGTCAAATCTGAGAGTGTTCTGTCCTTGCCTCTTTAACAGAGGTGCTGCCTTCTCCTTCCCCTACTCCTTTACCTCCATCTTCCTATTGTCCCTCCCATGGCACTAAGCACAACATCAGAATTCCCAAACACAGGACATTCCATGTTTTTTGTTACTCACATGCTTGGCATGGCAGAGGGCCCATGGGGCTCCCCAGAAAGGGACACAGTCAGGTGTTGCCCCATGGTCTCTGGAGTATATGGCACAGATGTTGTTTCTGGGAGCTGGCTCAGCAGCATAGGCCCTTGGGTGCTCTTCTGAGGTGGAAGACATCAAAGATGAGAGTCAGGCACCCAGATGGATATGGAAAGATTAAAGTATGAGTATAATTTTAGATGAAAATAAGAACAGAGTTCAGAGCTGTGGCAACCTTGAAGACCACTCAATCTTACTTTTTCTTTGATTTGCAAATATTGAGGTCCATGGAAGACTTATTTTTCCAGTGCCACGAGAGGAGGTCATAGAGTTGGAAATGGGAACTCTCTCTGGGATATAGTAGAAAGGTTTTGGGCAATGGCTAATGAGGAGATCCCCCTTAGGCAATAGACTCTTCTTACCTCCTGGATTGCTATGTCAACCTGGGCCTGGAGCTGATGCACAGTGTTCTTTCCAGCTGCAAAATAAGAGTCATGTTTGGGTTGGTACTTCCTCCCCCACCATCCCTTTTCTAAAATATCCCACACCCATACTGATTTTTCATGTCATTATTGATCTTTTCAGCTCCCTGATGCTTGGCAAATCATTTCTCCTTGTAAATACTTGGTACCTGACACTGATTTTATTTTACATATCAGAGAGATCTTGATGAAAGTCACAATGCAAGTCAGTGATGGGACTGGTGACAGAACAACTCATGCTTCCTCCTACAAGTTCAGGTACCCCACCCAGTGAAAGAAACTTACTGCGAAGTCCTTCTTCCACAGCTAATTTCTTGATGTGCATGTGCGATTTAGGGGCAGCAGCCATAGTCCGTCTCTGTCTCTGAATCAGGTGTCTCTTTACTGGTATAGCCTGCTCCTTCTTGGAGACACTCACAGCAGAAAAGGCCTTACGTAGTTCCCTAAAGTGGATGGGATTTAATACATAATGTTAGTTACATATGGAAGAAGTCTGATTATTTCCTTTCCCAGACACTATACACAGGAAAAGAAGGCATAATTTTGACATTCCGAAGACTTGAAGAGGAAGAAATGACTTTATTCCCGTATTTGGATGGTGAGGCCATGGGTGTAACAGCTGTCAAAGCAATCTGCTACTCAGTTGGGGCTAAGGTGAATCTCCCAAGTTGCCCAGTCACCATATCTTGCCTCAAATTTGTGCTCCTAGGTGTGGGGCTATCCATAGGAACATGGCTGACTCACCAGGGCCACAGCTCTAAAGAAAACAGATTCTCCCTAAGCCTGAAAATTATCAATTGTTCATAACTCCTCAGTTAGGTGGGGAGACTCATGACTCCCTTCCCGAACCATGCTAGATTATTGACTGGCTTGATATTCTACTGGATATGTGCTATGCGTTCAAAAGTACAGTGGTCCTGTGACAAGAAGAAGACACTGTTTTGCCCTAATCTTTCCTGACTTCTGGGTCTCACAAACTTCCTGCCTCTTCTTTCAAAAAGTTGCCTGAGCCTTGGTGAGGAGAGGGGAGCATATCATACAGATAAATCAGTTATGGCTGAACATTCCACAGGCACTTGTTTTCTGCCCTTTGACCAGTAAGAATTTGCTTAGGTAATTGCATTCCACTAAACAAAAAAACACTTCTGGGTTAACTTCTTTAAAAGTGACAGAATAGTTGATACAGGAAATAATCCACACGCCAGATAAAAGCCATCCCCTAAATGCTAGAAATGTTGTACAACGTTACTGAATAGAAAAGTTTAGTATACACAAACCCACTAAAATTCAATTAACTAGACGCTCAAAGTGTTTTAATACAGTCTTCAATAACAGTAAAATAGACAAAGTATCTGTTGAGAATACTGGCACAGTCACTGAAAGACCTGATTAGAGAAACGTATTAAAATCTGGCTCAGAAAAATTAAAATAAAAGGAAGTGTGAAGTTCTTCAGTCAAAAAATTAAAAGGTCAGGATTGTCACTCGCTGTAATCATTAACAAAAGGAAAAGTTATTGCTCAAAGTTCTATGGCAATGTGTAGGATCCAAAATGGCTACGACATTTGGAGGAGGACAAAGATGGAGGAGTGAACTCCAGAAATAAAGAATTAGTACACAACATGGTGGTAAGCTCCACAAGATGGCGTCTCCTTAGGACAGAATATACACACCAGTGAATTCAAAG
>JAPYYD010007187.1:0-10493 GCA_028551405.1 Uromys caudimaculatus
CCCCTCCCCCCGGTCGTCCTGGAGTTTGGACCACCAACCAAAGAATACACATCTATGGACCCATGGTTTGGACCACATATTGGCAGAGGATGACCTCGATGGCCATCAGGGAGAGAGGAGAGGCCCTTGGGCCTGAGGATGTCAGAGGCACCAGTAAAGGGGAATGTCAAGGTGGGAATATGGTGATGGGTGGGCAGGTGGGTGGGAGGTGGAATTCCCTCATAGAGGCGGGGATGGGGAGGGGATAGGGGTTTTCCAAAGAGGAGACCCAGAAAATGTAATTGGAAATGTAAATAAAGTATCAAAAATAAAAAATAAAAAGATAAAAAATAAAAAATAATAATAAGGGACCTTGGCCTGGGCCACCAGGGTTCCATAGCCAAATAGCTCTGAGAGACAGCTAGCTTCCCAGGAGTGTGGAAAAGTCCGTGAGATGGGCTAAGAGGAGCAACACTGCTCAGTGGGACTCACCCGGAATCCTTGGGACACAGGGACTGAGAACAGCTTGGGGAAGGATGCTTCTGGTTTCCATCTGTGACTGGAGACCTCTACCTGGGCCACCAGGGCTCCATAGCCAAGTAGTGCTGGGGGAAAGCTAGACTCCCAGAAGTGTGGGCAAGCATGTCTGCTCAGAGGGACCCACCTGGAATCCCCAGGACACAGGGACTGAGGAGTAGTCTTCTGGTTTCTTTCGGTGGCCAGGGAGCAGATCCTGTAACACAGGGCTCCATACTAAAATAGTGCCAGGAGAGAGCTGATATCCCAGGAGTGCTGACACACCTTCAAGCACAGGCAAGACTACAACTTCAGTTCAAATCCACTGGATCAAGAGGGACACTTGCAGAGCCATCAGGACACAGGAACAAATGGACAGCTGGGGACGAGATCCTTCTGGTTTCTGTCTGTGCCCCAGAGCTGATCCTGTACCACAGCTCTCTAAACCCAAATTCCTCTCAGAGAGAGCTGGTATTAAAGGAGTATTGATACAGAGGATTGCAGGAGTGACAAGCCACAGTCAGAGAGAGTAAGATCAGCTAACACTAGAGATAACCAGATGGCGAAAGGCAAGAGCAAGAACATAAGTAACAGAAACCAAGGCTACTTGGCATCATTAGAACCCAGGTCTCCCACAAAAGCAAGCCCAGGATACCCCAACACACACCAGAAAAGCAAGACTCAGATTTAAAATAACATCTCATGATGATGCTAGAAAATTTTAAGAAGGAAATAAATAACTCCCTTAAAGAAATACAAGAGAGCAACAGTAAGCAACTAGAAGCCCTTAAAGAGGAAACACAAAAATCTCTTAAAGAATTACAGGAAAACACAATCAAATGGGCAGAATTATAGGAAAACACAATCAAACAGATGAAGGAAATGAACAAAACCATCCAGGACCTAAAAATACAAATAGAAACAATAAAGAAATAACAAAGGGAGACAACCCTGGAGTTAGAAAACCTTGGAAAGAGATCAGGAGTCATACATATAAGCATCAAAAACAGAATACAAGAGATAGAAGAGAGGATCTCAGGTACAGAAGATACCGTAGAAAACATTGACACAACAGTGAAAGAAAATGCAAAATGCAAAAAAGCTCCTAACCCAAAACATCCAGGAAATCCAGGACACAATGAGAAGACAGAACCTAAGGAAGACAGGTATAGAAAAGAATGAAGATTCCCAACGTAAAGAACCAGTAAATATCTTCAACAAAATTATAGAAGAAAACTTCCCTAACCAAAAGAAAGAGATGAACATAAATATACAAGAAGCCTACAGAACTCCAAAGAGATTGGACCAGAAAAGAAATTCCTCCCATCACATTAGAGTCAAAACACCAAATACACAAAATAAGGAAAGAATATTAAAAGCAGTAAGGGAAAAAGGTCAAGTAACATATAAAGGCAGACCTATCAGAATCACACCAGATTTCTCACCAGAGACTATGAAAGCTAGAAGATCCTAGACAGATCTCATACAGACCTTAAGAGAACACAAATGCCAGCCCAGGCTGCTATACCCAGCAAAACTCTCAATTATCATAGATGGTGAAACCAAAATATTCTATGACAAAACCAAATTTACACAATATATTTCCACAAACCCAGCCCTACAAAGGAATAGATATAAAAACGCCAACACAAGGAGGGAAACTACACCCTAAAAAAAGCAAGAAAGAATCTTTCAACAAACTCAAAAGAAGATAGCCACACAAACATAATAATAACATCGAAAATAACAGGAAGCAACAATCACTATTCCTTAATATCTCTTAACATCAATGGACTCAATTCCCCAGTAAAAAGACATAGACTGAAAGACTGGATCTATAAACAGGACCCAGCATTTTGCTGCATTCAGGAAACACACCTCCATGATAAAGACAAGCACTACCTCAGAGTAAAGGCCTGGAAAAAAATTTTCTAGGCAAACAGTCCAAAGAAACAGGCTGGAGTAGCCATTCTAATACCAGATAAAATTGACTTTCACCCAAAAGTCATCAAAAAAGATAAGGAAGGACACTTCATACTCATCAAAGAAAAAAATTACCAAGAAGAACTCTGAATTCTGAACATCTATGACCCAAATGCAAGGGCACCCACATTTGTAAAAGCAACTTTACTAAAGCTCAAAGCACACATTGTACCTCACACAATAATAATAGGAGACTTCAACACCCCTCTATCATCAATGGACAGATCTTCAAAACACAAACTAAACAGAGACACAGTGAAACTAACAGATGTTGTGAACCAAATGGATTCAAGAGATATTTATAGAACATTTCATTCTAAATCAAAAGAATATACCTTCTTCTCAGCACCTCATGGTACCTTCTCCAAAACTGACCATATAATCGGTCACAAAACAAACCTCCACAGATACAAGAAGATTGAAATAGTCCCATGCCTCCTTTTAGATCACTATGAATTAAGGCTGGTTTTCAATGGCAACAACAACAACGGAAAGCCCACATACACATGGAAGCTGAACAACACTCTACTCAATAACTTGGTCAAGGAAGAAATAAAGCAATTAAAGACTTCCTAGAATTTAATAAAAATGAAAGTACAGCATACCCAGACCTATGGGACACAATGAAAGCAGTGTTAAGAAGAAAACTCAAAGCTCTGAATGCCTCCAAAAAGAAACTGGAGAGAGCATACACTAGCAGCTTAACAGCACACCTGAAAGCTCTAGAACAAAAAGAAGCTAATACACCCAAGAGGAGTAGAAGGCAGGAAATAATCAAACTCCGGGCTGAAATCAACCAAGTAGAAACTAAACGAACTATACAAAGAATGAACAAAACGAGGAGCTGATTCTTTGAGCAAATCAACAAGATAGATAAACCCTTAGCCAGACTAACCAGAGGGCACAGAAAGAATATCCAAATTAACAAAATTAGAAATGAAAAGGTAGATATAACAACAGATTCTGAGGAAATTAAAAAAAAAATCATCAGATCCCACTACAAAAGCCTCTACTCAACAAAATTGGAAAATCTGGATTAAATGGACACGTTTCTAGAGAGATTCCAAACACCAAAGTTAAATAAGGAACAGATAAACCATCTAAACAGTCCCATAATGCTTAAAGAAATAGAGGCAGTCATTAAAAGTCTCCCAACCAAAAAGAATCCAAGACCAGATGGGTTCAGTGCTGAATTCTATCAGACCTTCAAAGAAGACCTAATACCAATACTCTTCAATCTATTCCACAAAATAGAAACAGAAGGAACTCTACCCAATTCCTTCTATGTGGCCACAGTTACACTGATACCAAAACCTCACAAAGACCCAACAAAGAATTAAAACTTCAGACCAATTTCCCTTATAAATATACAGGCAAAAATACTCAATAAAATTCTTGCAAACCGAATCCAAGAATACATCAAAACGATCATTCACCATGATCAAGTAGACTTCATCCCAGGGATGTAGGGATGGTTCAATATCCAGAAATCAATCAATGTAATCCACTACATAAACAAAGGAAAAAAACCACATGTCCATTTCATTAGATGCTGAAAAAGCATTTGACAAAATTCAACATACTTTCATAATAAAAGTCTTGGAAAGATCAGGAATTAAAGGACCATACCTAAACATAGTAAAAGCAATATACAGCAAACCAGTAGCCAACTTCAAACTAAATGGAGAGAAACTTGAAACAATCCCACTAAGATCAGGGACTAAACAAGGCTGCCCTCTATCTCCCTATTACTCTATATAGTACTTGAAGTTCGAGCTAGAGCAATTAGACAACAAAAGGAGGTCAAAGGGACACAAATTGGAAAGGAAGAAATCAAAATATCACTATTTGCAGATGATATGATTGTATACTTAAGTGACCCAAAAAACTCCACCAGAGAACTAACTGCTATGATAAACAACTTCAGCAATGTGGCCGGATATAAAATTAACTCAAACAAATCAGTAGCCTTCCTATACTGGAAGGATAAACGGGCTGAGAAAGAAATTAGGGAAATCACACTCTTGACAATTGTCACAAACAATATAAAGTATCTTGTTGTGACTCTAACCAAACAAGTGAAAGATCTGTATGACAAGAACGTCAAGTCTCTGAAGAAAGAAATCAAAGAAGACCTCAGAAGGTGGAAAGATCTCCCATTCTCATAGATTGGCAGGATTAATATAGTAAAAATGACCATCCTGCCGAAAGCAATCTATAGATTCAATGCAATCCCCATCAAAATTCCAACTCAATTCTTCATAGACTTAGAGCACTTCTCAAATTCATATGGAATAACAAAAAACTCAGGATAGCAAAAGCTATTCTCAACAGCAAAAGGACTTCTGGGGGGATCACCATTGCTGACCTCAAGCTGTACTACAGAGCAGTAGTGATAAAAACTGCATGGTAATGGTAGAGTAACAGTCAAGTAGATCAATGGAATGGAATTGAAGTCCCAGAATTGAACCCACACACTTGCAGTCATCTGATCTTTGACAAAGGAGCTAAAACCACCCAGTGGAAAAAAGACAGCATTTTCAACAAATGGTGCTGGTTCAACTGGCGGTCTACATGGAGAAGAATGCAAATTGTTCCATTCCTATCTCCTTGTACAAAGCTCAAGTCCAAGTGGATCAAGGACCTCCACATAAAACCACATACACTGAATCTAATAGAAGAGAAACTGGGGAAAAGTCTCGAACACATGGACACAGGGGAAAAGTTCCTGAACAGAACACCAATGGCTTATGCTCTAAGATCAAGACTCGACAAATGGGACCTCATGAAATTGCAAAGCTTCTGTAAGGCAAAGGACACTGTAAATAAGACAAAACAGCAACTAACAGATTGGGAAAAGATCTTTACCAATCCTACGTCCGATAGAGGGCTAATATCAAATATATACAAAGAACCCAAGAAGTTAGACTCCAGAGATCCAAATAACCCTATCAAAAAATGGGGAACAGAGCTAAACAGAGAATTCTCAACTGAGGAATCTCACAGGGATGAGAAGCACCTAAAGAAATGTTCAACATCCTTAGTCATCAGGGAAATGCAAATCAAAACAAGTCTGAGATTCCACCTCACACCAGCAGAATGGCCAAGATCAAAAACTCAGGTGACAGCAGATGCTGATGAGGATGTGGTGAAAGAGGAACACTCCTACGTTGCTTGTAGGATTTTAAGCTGGTACTACTACTATGGAAATCAGTTTGGCAGACCCTCAGAAAAATGAACATAATACTACCTGAGAACCCAGCTATTCCACTCCTGGGAACATACCCAGAAGAGGCTCCAACATGTAAATAAGGACACATGCTCCACTATGTTCATAGCAGCCATATTTATAATAGCCAGAAGCTGGAAACAACCCAGATATCCCTCATCAGAGGAATGGATACAGAAAATGTGGTACATTTACACAATAGAATACTACTCAGCTATTAAAAACAATGACTTCATGAAATTCGCAGGCAAATGGATGGAACTTGAAAATACCATCCTGAGCGAGGTAACTCAGTCACAAAAGAACGAACATGGTATGTACTCAGTAATGAGTGGATATTAGCTGAAAAGTCCGGAATACCCAAGTTTCACAGTAACCATTGGACTGAGTGTGAGGTCCCAGATGGAAGAGTTGGAGAAGGGACTGAAGGAGCTGAAGGAGTTTGCAGCTCCATGGAGGGAGGAACAGTGTCAACTGGCCTGACCTCACGATGCTCCCAGAGACTGGATCACCAACTAAAGAATACACATGGAGGGACCCATGGTTCTGGCCACATACCTGACAGAGGAGGGTCTTGTTAGCCATCAGGGGGAGGAGAGTCCCTTGGGCCTAAGGGTGTTAGATGCCCCAGTATAGGGAAATGCCAGTGAGGGAAGACAAGAGTGGG
Source organism: Uromys caudimaculatus (assembly GCA_028551405.1). Lineage (NCBI taxonomy): Eukaryota > Metazoa > Chordata > Mammalia > Rodentia > Muridae > Uromys > Uromys caudimaculatus. Next base: position 6,375 of record JAPYYD010007187.1, read on the forward strand.
TGAGTGGGTGGGTGGGTGAATACCCTAATAGAGGTAGGGGGAGGGGAAAGGGATAGGTGGTTACCAAAGGAGAGATCTGGAAAGGGGGAAACATTTGAAATGTAAATAAAGTATCAAAAAAATAATAGAAACAATAATAAAAAAAAAAGAAATGTAGTTTTAAATGTCTGCTGTGTATTTAAAGGACACTGGTAAGACAATCTCAAGTGAACAGTTGGATGTATGAACTCTTTTTGCAGAAAAGAGTAGTCACATACATGTGGCAGTTGTTCACATACACATGATTGACTCTATACAGAAGATTATGAAGTAGGGAAGAGACATTCCAGTAACAGGATTGGGGCCAGGTGTGAAGGCTGAAAATGAGCAGTCAGGGGTAGAAAAGCCTAGAAGGAAGGAGGCATCTAAACCCAAAACAGAGGATACTTCCAAAAGTACTCCAGCACTTGGAGAGTAGCTAAAATAAGGACCAAGAGGTCACTTTGGATTTGGATGCAACCAAAACGTTCTGGATGGAAGCAGTTTCACTGATGTGGGATACAGACAAAAAGCAAGCTAGAGTGTCAGAGCAGTTATTTGATATAGCCATTCCCATTGATGACAGTCATAGTTATACAGCATTTGTCCACTCAGCAGTTATTCCTACCTCCAGAACACACTGACCCCTTAATGTAAGCCCATCCCTTATTGCCTAGGTCTTTCTTTCTTCTTTTAAGGTTTATTTCTCTCCTCCCTTTGAACCACACAGAAGCTGATCAGCTAATAGCAATTACTGACACTTAGCGACTCCAAATGGGAGGAGTTGGGGGACAGCTTTGGTAATGGAGTTGGCTGCTAGCCCTGGCAATTGACTTCACATACAAAGAGCTTAACGTCATTAAAATGGTGGGGGTTTTAAAAATTTAATTAGAGCTTTACAAGAAAATCGCAGAGAAAGAGTAGAAAGTTCTCACACACTCCACCACCCCTCTTTTGTTCTCCCCACTCTCCACACCCAGCCCCAGAGTTGTACACTTGCTCAAACTGATAACCCATACACACATAACTTCACCCACAGATTATAACTGTGGCAAGATTCATTTTTTGAGATAGAAAATCGGTATGTAGCCCAAAGCTGCCCTCAAATCCTCAATCTTCCTGCCTCAGCTACCTCAGTGCTAAGGTAACATGCAGGTACTCAGGTATTTCCATTCCCAACATAGGTTTCATTTTTGATGCCCTTTCTGTGGATTGGAACAAATGTATAGTGGCATTGTAGTGCACATACTGTAGTCTTGTTGTACGAAATTTCCTGTGTCTCACCTGGTAATCCTTGTCTTCCCAGATCCTGGCAACTTTTTTGTTGTTGTTGCTATCTCCTTAGATTTGCCTGTTTCTAGAATACAACATAGTTAGAGTTACACACCCTTTTGAAATTTGCTTCTTCCACTTAGGAGTATGCCTTAAGATTCTTATTACCTGCTTAAATAAGACCGGAACACTTATTGAGTCACTTGATATGCTAAGATAGAAGGGGGAATTTTCATGGGGCCCCACCACTAGACAAAGACCTACAGGCAACTAAGGAATGTTGAGAGCTGGGAAATTAGTCTTCTTCCTCAGGCATGAGCCCCGTCGATGGTTATCCAATACCAAGTTGTCAGCCCTGAAATAATGTACACATACAAGTACTATACATGGACTAAGCAATAACAAGCATATAATTATGTGTGTAAATATTTATTTTACAATTTATTTAGAGGAAAAGAGATAATGAATTTGAAAGGGAACAAGATGTGTAGACATGGGAAGGGTTAGAGGGAGGAACTGAAAGTAGGAAGTGATTTAATTATATCTTAATTTCAAAAAAATTTAAAAGATTCCTATTATCTTCTAATGACTTGATAATTATTTAGTGATGAATAGTATTCCATGTCTCTTTAGACCACATTTTATGTAACTATTCACCCATATTTTTAATTTAGTTTTATTGTTTTATGTATTGGTGTTTCATTCAGTGCCAGTGGAGGCTAGAAAGGAGCATTGGATCCCCCATAAGTGGGGTTACATGTGTTTGTGGGCTGCTATGTGATGGACCAAACCAGGTCCTCTAGAAGAGCACCCAGTGCTGTTAAATACTGAGTATCTCCCCAGCCACAACATATTCACCAAATATAAGACATTCTAGCTGCTCCCAGTGAACAAGGTGCTGTTGGTATCCACATGCAGGTTTTGGTATAGACATGTCTTTTCAGTTAACTTAGGTAAATACCTAGAAATATTGCATAAAAGAAATTTTGAGATTAAGTAAACTGCCTAACTTGCCACACCTTTCTACACTACCACCAGCAATGAATTAGAATTTCTTTCATATCTGGCCAGCATTTCACATGGTTAATGTTCGGGTTTTGTCATTTTGTCACTTTCTGTTATTTCTCATTTCCAGTTCCCTGATGATGGATGACTCTACTGCTTTTTCTGTGCTTACTTGCCATCTACTTGCCTCTCTGTGAGTGCATGTACCTCTCTCTCTCTCTCTCTCTCTCTCTCTCTCTGTATGCACATGCACACATGGCTGTGCATCTGTCTGAACCCATCTCCACAGTCCTGAGATTACAAATTCCCTCTACCTTACCTCACTCTTTGATCACTCCCTCTTCTTTCTCACAGCCCCTCCTTTTATTGCCATCTTTAGCCTGCACTCTTCCAGATGCCCTCGGCTATTCTCCTCATCTTATCTATAATAAACTTCCCCTCCACCAGACATAGGAGCAGTCATTTCCTCTTTTTCTTTCCTTTCTTTTTTAAACATTTTTTTCATTCAAATGGGAAGTGGTGAAATGCTTTCTAGGAAACTTTTCTTAATTTATATTCATATTAGTAGTCAATGCACATCCCTTTCCATTCAAGGATCATCTCTTCTGAATGCTGATGTTTAAAAAATATTTGTAGGATGGAGATTTCGCATTTGCCTAACATTCATGAAGTTCTAGGTTTGATTCTCAGCACTAAATGGTGATAGATGATAGATAGATAGATAGATAGATAGATAGATAGATAGATAGATAGATGATACACAGGCAGGCAGATGATAAATAGACAAATGTATAGATAATTTTTGCTCTATTGCAGTGTGAAAATTTATGTTGTATATGTCATTTTGCCAACAGCTAAAAGGTTTGAACAACTCTTGGACAAATAATCATTTGTTAGCTGGTATATTACTATTATTAATCCTAACATTGGTATATTTTATTTTTAAATTACACATTTTTGTGCCTGCTCTTTTAAGTCACTTGGATATCCATTCTTTTTATGTTTGTTGATTTGTTTTTAGGAAAACTGGAAGTGCTTATATCAGAAATGTATTTATGCATGAAGATGAGCCCGAGGGATTTAAGACATCTATTCACACAGAAATAATAGACTCTTTTGGAATGGAGGACTCAAAGAACAGTCCTTGTTTACTTAGTGGTCTTGAAATTACATATTCTGGAGACAAAGTCTACATACTTAAGCTTCTATCACAAAGTAAGTATAATAATATAACCTACATTTGTTGGCTTCAAAAATTAAGATTACGTGTTCCTTTGTAATGTAATAGTTTTAATATGAGTATGTATGTGAATGTGTATGTGTGTGCATATTTATAAGTGTATGTGTATGTATGTTTATGTGGTACGTGTTTGTATAGGTGTGTCTATATATATATATATATGTGTGTGTGTGTGTGTGTGTTTATGTGTATGTGTGTGCGTTTCTGGGTGCATGTATGTGTATGTGTGTTTGTGCATGTTTGTATGTGTGTATGTATATGTGTGTATGGGTGTGATAATGTGTGATAATGTGTGTGTGTGTGTGTGTGTGTGTGTGTGTATGTGTGTGTGTTTTGCTGGAAGATTGAACCTAAATCCTTGTATATATTAGACAAATATTCTAACATTTCAGTACTATCCTTATTACCAAATTCTAGTCCAATTGGAAATCAACCAAAGATTACAGATACTTAAGTTACAGGAGCAGTTGTTCATAATGTAACAAAATATACCTACAACTTTATTAACATATTTTCAATAAGTAGTGTTTATTGTTTATTACAGTGAGACTTATTTTGTTTTGAACAGTGCTCAGAAGAAGTAA
>JAPYYD010007188.1:0-10492 GCA_028551405.1 Uromys caudimaculatus
ATTGACCTATGGTTCGGACTACATATGTGGCAGAGGATGACCTCGATGGCCATCAGGGAGAAAGGAGAGGCCCTTGGGCCTGAGGGTGCTAGAGGCCCCAGTAAAGGGGAATGTCAAGGTGGGAATATGGGGATGGGGGTGCAGGTAGGTGGGAGGAGGAATTCCTTCACAGAGGTGGGGAGGGGGTGGGGATAGGGGGTTCCAAAGAGGAGACCCAGAAAAGGGGAAACATTGGAAATGTAAATAAAGTATCAAAAATAAATTAATTAATTAAAAAAAAACATTAATGCTTGCATGTGGTTGTGCCAACAACAAAAAACAACAAACAAACAAAAAAACAAGGAAGTATCTATGCAGAGGTTCTTGGCCCTGGTGATAAAGCCACATATGAGTGTCATCATTTGGAGCAGGCCAAAAATTAAATGGAATAATCACAGAAGAAAGGGTAGAAAGACTGTAGGAAGCAAAGACAGTAGACTACAAGAAAGGTGTTTTCCAGACACGACAGAGAAGTTATGCATATGAATTCACAGCAGTTATAACAGCATGCACCAACATATCCACAACCTCAGGACAGACAGAATATTTTCATGGAGAAGAAAGGTTGGCAAAATGTCACATTGGCAAAATGTCACATCCCTATCTGAAGCCACTAGTGCCGATTGAAAGCCTCTGGCAGTCTATTTAGATAGATAGATAGATAGATAGATAGATAGATAGATAGATAGATAGATAGATAGATAGATGATAGATAGATAGATAGATAGATAGATAGATAGATAGATAGATAGATGATAGATAGATAGAGAGATAGGTAGATAGATAGATAGATAGATAGATAGATAGATAGATAGATAGATAGAGGCACTGATTTGTTATATATCTATCACAAATCTGTTGGTTATAAATAACATCTTCAGAAGCAATGGTGGTAGTAACTACTGGTCCAATATATATAACATAGATATCTATTTACCCTTTCTTTTACCTGTTTTTCAAGTCATTGAAAGTTTTATAGAGAGCAACATCATTCCATTCTATGGTGGTGATCTCATTGTTCTGCATCCCACCAAATGCATAGATCAGGTGAGTACACAGGCAGGGGTTAATGTTATCAGGCTTGAAGCTCCCCAGGCCTGGCCGATACTGAGCCCAGTTGGTGAAGTAGCATACCAGATTGTAGGCAGACCCTGTGTTGATCAGGAATAAGTATGATGGTCTGGTATATTTGGTACTGAACTGTGAAAACAGTTTGGGTTCTGCTTCTGTTTCCCTCCCTTCCTCAGAGCCCTGATCTCCAAGTGTAGGTGACTACTGTGAGCACTGTTACACAAAAATTAAGAGATGGTAAAAATACATTTGAGGATCTTGAAACAAAAATGCCTATAGTTCATGAAGCTCAATGGTCACATAAAGACTAGTGGATGAGAATTTAAAACTCTTAGGCGGTCAAGCTATAGAAACTAGCAATAACAGCTGAGCTAAAAGTCTACTCCCCCATGAGGCAAATCCATCTCTCTTTCTCTAATATGCTTTATCTCCTGGTACATTTTTTCAAATATAATAATACTGGAATGTATTTTTACTTAATTATATTAATCAGAGAGCTACATTATGTAAATTAAGATATTTAAGTTATATGGTAGTTTATTATTTTGTCAACAGTAGAACATAGAATCAGTGACTTACCCAGTTGAGCATTCATCAGAAGAGCCAGACCTACAAAGAGAAAACAGATATTTATTCTGATGCAGTTGCCTGAATCTTCTAGGATATAACTCTAGAGCTTTATGGTGCACCCTGCTTACCATGTGTTGTTACAGCACAAGTGAAACTTTGCAGTTGTGTAAAGGGGTGATATTTTCAGTAAACATTCTTTGATCTATACTTTACCACTTGCTCAAAAATGGTCACTATCCTTTTTTACATACTAAGTCATAATTTTTGTAAATGTTAAGTCTACTATGTGTGAAGCAGGGCTGATTGAAATTGCTCCAAATTCACAGTACTCAGTGACCACAGAATCAATGTGCCTCAATTCCCAGAGCTGATATGAGCTTAGTACTTCAAGAGAGAATTTTGGGAGCCAACCCATGAGATGCTGAGAGCCAAACCCACGAAATTACCCACTATCAGTTAAGGTGCAAGGTTAAAAAGGACAGGGCATTTGCAGTCTCCAGTCCCAGGAATTGAAAGAAAGTCTGATATTTCCTGAAAACCAGTTATGGTAGGGGTTGACCTTGGGCCATGTGTAACCTTCCTGCCTGCCTGTCTTTTTAAACTGCTGTCCTGAAATAAACTTCGAGAGCTCGATCAGAATGCACAACTTGCTCTCCTTCCTTACTGTCTCTTGTCCCCCATTCGTCCGTCCCCTCCTTAGGTCCACATTGATGACCCCTCAGGCCGGGGCAAGAGAAGGCATCCTCTAAGGCAGAGAGTCAAGCTGGAGGAACACATTGGTAACATCTTCAGAGAAATTTTGCCAGAGAAGATATGCCTCCAGATCCGTGTCCTTGGCTTCGACAGAAAACTTTCTTTAGACATTATCTTCCTCTATAGCCCAGGCTGCCCTTGAACTAGAGAACCTCTTGTACCTGTGCCACTTGAGTATGGGGACCACAGGTTTGAATCACTGTCAAGAGAACTGGGCCACTTATCTCAGCATCTTTTATATACCAGACTTTGGAATCCCTTGGAAAAAGGCTTTGAAGCATATCAAAGTTTCTAAAGTACAAATGTAGATAAGCTTATAAGTTTTAGATATGAATTGGCTCTAAACAACTACTGAATCAACCACTTATTGAATGTCTGGGAGTGACAGTTACGTCATCATCACCTCAGCAGGATTCTAAAGAAAAATAATCCAACAGAAAGCAAAGCAAAGAAAAGTTGCATATCTCTGTGAAGATTGCTACTGGTTTTATTGTTTATTTGGTTGGTTTTGTTTTTGTTTTATCTCCAAAGGAACTATTTCCTATTTACAGAGAAGTAAATAAACATAATATCAATTTAAGGTAGGTGGTGAAGGAAGATGAGTAGAGAAAATGAATGGCTGGAAATGACAGAAAAGAGTATTGAAAGTACTGAAAGACAAGGAGACTTACTTTTAGCACCATACCATGCCAGTGGTATGAGTTTAGAGAGCAAGAGAAAGACTTATTGTATGAGAAAAGAACATTTGCAATGAGAAGAAAGAAACGGAAAGGTCAGATGTGTCATACACTGACTGTTTTTGGTTATGAGACCCTAAGAGGAAAGGACACACAGCAAGGCCAAAGCTCTGGATCTGACTACAGACTCACCTGTGACAAGAAGGAGCTTGGCCATGGTTCCTTCAGTAGTGCTCCAGCAGAGCCTCAAATGGCTTTTTATACCACCTGAGTGCCTACTTATCACAGGGTTTCTAAATAGTCAGGGTTTAAGTAAGATGTGAGTGACTAATCACTAAATTCACAGATCTCCCCTGAAGATTTGGCTGCTTAGATCTCTCATATCTGTTATCACCTTTCCTGCCCTGTATGGACAAAATAACACCATGTCTCCTTATAAGGGTGGTGTAGACCAATAGAAACAACCTTGAATCTTAATAACTTTTTTGGCAGTCCCCAGTGTGGACAAACACCTGTTCATATATTGAAGTCCTTTCATTGTGCGGACATTTCATGCCTGACATAAAAGAATGTTCTTATTTGAAAGTAAACACCAAAAACCTTTGGGAATTATTATCTGCTTTAAAGCTGTTTTCTTTTATGGAACTTTCATATGCAACATGTACAATCTGTGCCTAAAAATCTTTTTCTCTTTAAGGGATGCTTCCTAAATGTTCTGCCTATTCCTGTTTTTAAGAGTGATTTTAACTTAAAATTATAAGGTAATTTGGTTTAAGAATTTATGAATGGAAGATTAATCCTGATTTACCATTCCTTCTAGTAGCTTTCTACTTTAGACAAAATGTTTTATTCATTATTCCTGACAATTGCACTAATTTATAGCCACACAAACATAAAAAAAAAAAAAACATCAAAAATAACAGGAAGCAATAATCACTATTCCTTAATATCTCTTAACATCAATGGACTTAATCTTTCCAATAAAAGGACATAGACTAACAGACTGGATACACAAACAGGACCCAGCATTTTGATGCATACAGAAAAGGCACCTCAGGGTAAACGATAAACACTACCTCAGAGTAAAGGGCTGGAAAACAATTTTCCAAGCAAATTGTCCCAAGAAACAAGCTGGAGTAGCCATTCTAATATCAGATAAAATTGACTTTCAACCAAAAGTCATCAAAAAAAATAAGGAAGGATACTTCATACTCATCAAAGGAAAAACCTACCAAGATGAACTCTCAATTCTGAACATCTATGCTCCAAATGCAAGGGCACCCACATTCATAAAAGAAACTTTACTGAAGTTCAAAACGCACATTGCACCTCACACAATTATAGTGGGAGACTTCAAAACCCCACTCTCAGCAATGAACAGATCATGGAAACACAAGCTAAACAGAGACACAGTGAAACTGACAGAAGTTATAGACTAAATGGATTTAAACACATATCTATACAACATTTCATCCTAAATCCAAAGAACATACCTTCTTCTCAGCACCTCATGGCAATTTTTCCAAAACTGACCATAGAATCAGTCACAAAACAGATCTCAACAGATATAAGAAGACTGAAATAATTCCATGCCTCCTATTAGACCATTACAGATTAAGGCTGGTCTTCAATAGCAACAAAAAAAACAACAGAAAGCCCACATACACATGGAAGCTGAACAACACTCTACTCAATGATAACTTGGTCAAGGAAGAAATAAAGAAAGAAATTAAAGACTTCCTAGAATTTAATGAAAATGAAAGTACAAGATACCCAAACTTATGGAACACAATGAAAGCAGTGCTAAGAGGAAAACTCATAGCTTTGAGGTCCTCCAAAAAGAAACTGGAGAGAGCATACACTAGCAGATTAACAGCACACCTGAAACCTCTAGAACAAAAAGAAACTAATGCACCCAAGAGGAGTAGAAGGCAGGAAATAATCAAACTCAGGGCTGAAATCAACCAAGTAGAAACAAATAGAACTACTCAAAGAATCAACAAAACCAAGAGCTGGTTCTTTGAGAAAATCAACAAGATAGATAAACCCTTAGCCAGACTAACCAGAGGGCACAGAGACATTATCTAAATTAACAAAATTAGAAATGAAAAGGGAGATATAACAACAGAAACTGAGGAAATTCAAAAAATCATCAGATCTTCCTACAAAAGTCTATACTCAACACAACTGGAAAATATGGATAAAATGGACAATTTTCTAGAAAATATCACATACCAAAGTTAAATCAGGATAAGATAAACCATCTAAACAGTCCCATAACCCCTAAAGTCATTAAAAGTCTAACAAACAGAAAGAGGACCATATGGGATTACTGCAGAATTCTGTTAGACCTTCTAAAAAGACCTAGTACCAATACTCTTCAAACTATTTCACAAAATAGAAACAGAAGGAACACTACTCAATTCATTCTATCAGGCCACAGTTACGCTGATACTTAAACCTCACAAAGACCCAACAAAGAAAGAAAACTTCAGACCACTCTCCCTTATAAACATCGATGCAATAATACTCAATGAAATTCTCACAAACTGAATCCAAGAACACATCAAAACAATCATCCATCATGATCAAGAAGGCTTCATTCCAGGGATGCTGGGATGGCTCAATATATGGAAATCTTCCCCAGCCTGCGGGGTCTTCAGCATGGACCTAAGGAGGGGACCGACAGAAGAAAAAAGGAGACAAGAGACACAGGTACCTGGGAGCAAGATGGAATCCCTCTGATCAAGTTCTAAAGAAGTTTATTCGCACACAGCATATATTGTAGCAAAAGAAGAAAGCTTGAACAAAGTAACCAAGGCTTACACAAAGCAACAGGGGTGGGGAAATTCCAAGGAGACATACAGTGTTCCTGCCCAGCAGGATGCTGCTAGCTCAACTGTGTAACCGCAGGCTGGTCACCTGATTTCTGAGAAGTCAGAGCCCAAGACTCAGAAAACCGAAACTTAGGCCTGTAATTATTCTCATGCCTAGCTCAAATACAAAAAGATGTTACTCAGGTCACCAAGAAGGGCTACAAATCCATTGGTTCCCAGCAGAAATCCATCAATGTTATCCACTACATAAACAACAACAACAACAAAAAAAACCCACATGATCATTCCATTAGATGGTGATAACACATTTGACAAAATTCAATATCCCTTCATGTTAAAAGTCTGGAAAGATCGAGAATTCAAGACCCATACCTAAACATAGTAAAAGCAATATACAGCAAACTAGTAGCCAACATCAAACTAAATGGAGAAACTTGAAGCAATCCCACTAAAATCAGGGACTAGACAAGGATGCCCTCTCTCTCCCTACCTATTCAGTATAGTACTTGAAGTTCTAGCTAGAGCAATTAGACAACAAAAGGAGGTCAAAGGGACACAAATTGGAAAGAAAGATGTCAAAACGCCACTATTTGCAGCCCCATGGAGGGAGCCACAGTGTCAACAGGCCAGATCCCCCCCTCTGGAGTTCCCGGGTACTAAACTACCAACCAAAGAATACACGTGGAGCAGCCCATGGTGCTGGCCATATATGTGGCAGAGAATGGCCTTGTTGGACATCAGTGGGAGGAGAGAACCTTGGGCCTGAGGGTATTCGATGCCCCAGTGTAGGGGAATGGGAATGCCAGGGCAGGAGTATTGGAATGGGTGGATGGGGGAGCACCCAGATAGAGGCAGGGGAAGGGGGGATGGGATAGGGGGGTTTTGAAGGGGAGACCTGGAAAGGGGAAAACATTTGAAATGTAAATAAAGAAAATATCCAATCAAAAAAACCAAAATCAAGTATGCCATCCACAATTTATAACTGGAGCCTTTTACAGAACTGCACTTGGCATAGAGTGGAGATTCAATAAAGAATTAAGGGATGAAGAAAAAGAAAGGTAAATATTTATTCTTAATTATCTTTAATCTTTTTTTATTGTCCAGTTGTTATCCCCCTCCTGATCTACCCTCCAACAGTTCCTCATCCCATTCCTCCTCCCCTGTCTCCAAAAGGATGTCCCCACCTACCATCAAGCCTGCCAGGCTTCCCACTCCCTGGGGTCTCAAGCCTCTCCAGGGTTTGGTGTATCTTCTCTCACCTGGTCAGACCAGGCAGTCCTCTGCTGTATATATGGAGGCCTCTAATACCAGCTAGTGTATGCTGCCTGGTTGGTGGCTCAGTGTCTGAGAGATCTCAAAGGGCCAGGTTACTTGGGACTGCTGGTCTTCCTATGGTGTTGCCCTCCCCACAACTTCTTCCAGCCTTTCCCCAATTCAAACACAGGGGTCCCCAATATCAGTCCACTGGTTGGGTGTAAGTATCTGCATCTGTCTTGGTCTTGGGCCCCTTAGAGGGCAGTCATGCTAGGCTCCTGTCTGTAAGCATACCAAAGCATCAGCAATGGTGTCAGGTCTTGGAGCCTCCCCTTGAGCTGGATCCCAATTAGGGCATATCACTGGACCTCCCTTCCCTCAGTCTCTTCTCCAGTTTTGTCCCTGCAGTTCTTTTAGATAGGAACATCTTTGGGTCAGAGGTTTTGACTGTGGAATGGCAACCCAATCCCTCCACTTGATGCCCTATCATTCTCCTGGAGGTGGACTCTACAAATTCCCTCTCCCCACTATTGGGCATTTCATCTAAGGTACCTTCCTTTCAGTCCTGAGTGTCTCTCACCTCCAAGGTCTCTGGTACATTCTAGAGGGTCCCCCACCTCCTACCTGTTTCCATTCATTTTGCTGGCCTTCGGAGCTTCACTCCTGTTTCTCCTCTGCCCCCAATACCTGACCATGTTCCCCCTTTCCCCTCCCTGTCCCCTCTCCCACACAGATGCCTTCCTCCCTCTGCCCCCCATGATTGCTTTCTTCTCCCTCCCAAGTGGACTGAGGCATCCTCACTTAGTCCCATCAGCTTGTTGATGTTCTTGAGTTCTGTGTGTTGTATCCTGAGTATTCTGTACTTTTTGGGCTAATATCCACTTATTAGTAAGTACATACTATGCATGTCCTTTGGGGTCTGAGTCACCTCAGTATTATATTTTATAATTCCATCTATTTACCTGCAGAACTCATTCTTATATGTCCTTGTTCTTGATAGCTGAATAGTATTCCACTGTGTAAATGAACCACATTTTCTGTATCTGTTCTTCCATTGTGGGACATCTGGGTTGTTTCCAGGCTGAGGCCTGATGGTCTCTGCTAGGTAGTGCCACTGCTGCTGATTTATGTTTGCTGTCACGACCCTACTGAAATGGACTGCTGGTGTATCTGTGAAGTGTTTGTGAGTGGATCGAGCTGCCACTGTTGACTTATGAACTGAACTGCCAATTTCTAGACAACACAGATAGGAGTTGTTCTAAAGAACCATTTCTAAACAGGTTAACTTCCCCCATATCCATTCTTTTCCACTATCTCTGGTGGACTAAAAGGGAGGTTAAATCATTTAAGAACCATCATGAAAAGTAGGTTTTGAAAAAAATTAAAGCTACATACCCAAAAGATGCTTCACCATACCACAAGGACACTTGCCCAACTATGTTCAATGAAACTGGAAACAACTTACATATCACTCAACCAAAGAATGGCTAAAGAAAATGTTGTACAATTATACAATGAAATATTACTCAGATATTATAAATGATATCATGAAATTTTCAGGCAAATGGGTGTAACTAGAAAAGATCATGGTATGTAAGGTAACATAGACCTAGAAAGGCACACATGGTACGTACTCACTTTTAAGTGGATAATAGCCATATAGTATAACTATGCTACAATCCACAGGCCCAAAGAAGCTAAGTAAAAAAGGGGAGCCTACGAGGGGAAGACACTTGAATGTCACTGAGAAGGGGAAATAGAACAGACATGGAGCGGGTAGATGGAGGGATGGAACTGAGAGTAGGAAGGGTTGGGGACGGGAGAAGGAGAGATCAAGTGTGGGGAAGATGAAGGGAGAGAATACAGGGACTGGAATCAGGGGTGGGGTGCATCTCTAGGATGATCTAGAAACAATGGAAACTCCCTGAAATCTATGAGTGACCCTAGCTAAGACTCCTAGCAATGGTAGATATGGAGCTTGAAATGGCTATCTCTTGTAACCAGAATGAACTTCCAATGGGACTGAGACACCATCCCAGCCACAAAACTTTAGACCCACAATTTCTCCTGCCAGCAAGATGTGCAGGAGTAAAGACAGAGCAGAAATTGAAGGAATAGTCAATCAATGATTGGCCCAGCTTGAGATTCATGTTATGAGGAAGAACCCACCCCGACGCTATTAATTATATTCTTCCATACTTCTAGAAAAGAGCATAACTGTCATCTGAGAGGCTTAACCCAAAAACTGACGAGAACAGATGCAGACCCACAGTCAAACATTAGGCAGAGCTTGGGAAAGTCTATTGTAGAGGGGGAAAGAAGATTGAAGGAACCAGAGAGGTCAAGGAAACCACGCGAAAATATACACAAACAACTAAAGTGGGCCCAAAGGGGCCCGCTGAGATTGAACCACCAGAGTGCATATACGGGTTGAAACGAGGCCCTTGGCACATATGTAACAATTGGGCAGCTTGATCTTCATATGGGACTCCTAACAATAGAACCAGAGGCTGTATCCGATTCTGTTGCCTGCCTTTGGGTCCCTTTTCCCCTAACTGGACAGCCTTGCTGAGCCCAATAGGGGAAGATGCACCTAGTTCTACTGCATCTAGATAAGCCAAGGCAGGCTGATATCCATGGGAGGCTTTCCTTTTCTGAGCCTTTTCTGAGGAGAAAGGGAGGAGGGGAGCATAGCAGGGAGGTGAGGTGAGAAGGAATTACTGGGAGAAGAGATAAGGGAAGCTATGATTAGGATGTAAAGTAAAATATTAATAAAAAAAGGAATGTTATAGGTTGACATGTATTACATATATGCATATATATGTAACAACAATTGAAGAAACAGAAGCCATGAATTTGAGAAAGAGCAAAGTGGGAGGAACATAAGTTGTAAAGAGAAAAAGAAAGGAAGAAAATAATGTAATTATATTTTAATTTCACAAATTTCTTAAAGAAATTAAGAATTTAAGATAAAGTATGAAAAATTAAATATAAGGTTTGTAACCATTTAGGAGAAAAGCTATACTAGTAGCAAAAATAAAAAAAATAAAAAATAACAGATATTTACTATTTTATAATCTTTATCTACGATATTTAGTTCTAGGCACTGAAGAAATGGTTCAGCACTTTAAGAGGATCTACTGCTCTTGCAGAGAGCACAAGTTTAGCACTCATTCCTCATGTGGTTATGAGCTGCTTCAGGGATATTATGCCCTCTTCTGGTCACTATGTGCCCTGCATTCGTGTTTCCAAACCCACATGTCTATCATAATTTAAAATAAAATCTTTTAA
>JAPYYD010007189.1:0-10490 GCA_028551405.1 Uromys caudimaculatus
GCGGGTCTGGGCGAGAGGTGCTGCTCCCCTCAACCCCACTCATGGCCCTTCTAAGTTCCTGGGAGGTTACCTTTCTATGGCGCTCGTTGGCTACCGACTCCTGGCGTCCCAGGCAGAGGTTTCCGCCTTTCTATGGAGCTCGTTGGCTACCGACTCCTGGTGGCGCAGGCAGAGGTTTTCCCTTTTCTTTTTTTTCAAGAGCAGGTTGTCCCCAAGCTTGCAAAGATCCCAAAATTTCTGCCTCCCTCCTGCAGTACAGACATTAAAGACATGCATGTGCTGCTCATCTTTCTTGATTAATGCAGTGTCTTCCCTCTGACTCCTTTTCTGCCTGAATCACTTGGTTCCTACCCTTCAATCCCAGATGAAAGGTTGCAAAGAAGCTCTAGGTTTGAGATTCCTACAACCCAGAGGGAGAAAAAGAAAGGGGTCTCACTTCCAGTTCTAATCCCTGAGGAATAATAGGTCTTTTTCCATCCTCCAGAGATAAAAGTGAAATAAAAAGCATTACTAAATAAATAGGAAGAACAATGTTCCTCCATCAGAGCCATCTTAGTAGAAATATTAGAAGATTTTTTTGGTAGAAAGCAAGTAACCTCAGCTGGAAATCCAGATTCACATAGAAAAAAAAAAAAAAAACAAGTACTGGCAAAAATAATTATATAATTATAAAACATAATTATGAATGCATAATTCTGTGCCTGATTTTAAAGACAATAAGTAATATGTGTATGGGGCATACGCCTGTTTCTTCATGTCCGGAGTCCAACAATGGGCTACATTGGTTTGCTCCTAAGAGAGAATTAATATGAGATAAAGTAGTAGATGAAGCAGTCACATGGTTAGGGCAAAGAAGGAAGCAAGAATACATTCTTGGCCTACGGATATTGCTTACTGGTTACCCAAACATGAGGGATAGAACTTAGATACCCAGACATCATGTAAATAAGGGGGGCATTGAAACCCACCTATAATCCCAGCTTCACAAGGCAGAATTAGGGCATTGCTAAATCAAGATAGCTAATGAAGTTATTGTGCCTGTGGTCTCTGGATTTGACTGAGAAACCTTACCTCAAAGGATAATTGTAAAAGAGCAATAAAGATTCTTGACATCAACCTCAGGCTTCCAAATACATGTTTACACACATACAAACACACGCACACACAAACACACCATGTATACTTGTCTCCACACAATACGAGCATGCACACATAAACATACACACCACATGCATATAAACGTGGAAAAATTCACTCTTTACAAAAACAGCAGGCCATACCCATCAGTAACAGCCTGGACCCTGGCAGGTCTTAAATCTATCTTCTCCCTATTCTTTTGTATCTATTGTACCTCTCTACAAAGTGAGTACTGCAGAAAAAGGGCATGCTTTTCTCGAAATCCTATTTAACACAAAATTCTAAGTATATATATAAGTTGTGAGACTATGCATACGGAGATAAGTATCCTTAAAGTTAAAAAAATTACAGGATAAGGGGGTAATGGCACTTGGAATGGTTTCCTAGAAATGGTCTCATATGGTTGAATTCTTGGTCCCCAGTTAGTGGAACTGTTTCAGAAGAATTAGTTATGGCCTTATTGGAGGACATGTGTCAGTTGGAGTGGGCTTTGGGGTTTCAAAAGACTGGCATCATTCCAGCATACCCTCAGTAACTTTCTGTTGTGGTTTGAGATGTGAGCTCTCAGTGTTCCTGCTATTAAGCCTTCACTCCTCCATCATGGACTCTAACCCTCTTAAACCATAAGCCCAAATAAATTCTTTCTTCTATAAGTTGCCTTGGTCATGGTGTTTTACTACAGAAATAGAAAAGTAACCAAAACATGAGGAAAGGGTTTTTTTCAACTTCTAGTTCCATATCACAGTCCATTATCCAAAGAAATCATGGCAGGAACTCAAGGCAAGAACCTATAGGTAAGAACTAAATCAGAAGCCATAATGAAACACTGGCTTGCTAACTATAGCTTTCCCAGTTTACTTTCTTATGTCATCCAGAACCACTTGGCTAATGGTGGCACCACACACAGTGATCTGGGCTCTTCCTCATCAAACCTTAATCAAGAACATGTTCTATAGACTTGCCTAAAGGCAATCTGGAGGGAGGTATCCTTTTCAATTGAGGTTTCTCTGCTCAGATAACTCTAGTTTATATCAAGTTGACAAAAAACTGACCAGGGCATCCACCAAGGACTAAGAGGTTGAGAATCTCTGGGGCTTCAGCTCAGCTTGGCCCTTACTGTTAATACAGCATATTCAACTGCCACCTGCCTATCCTACTGTTCACCTATGTAGACATCTTGTTCCCATGCCTATGCCTAATCCTACTCTTTCACCTCTGCAGTTGTACACAACTCTCCAGTTTTTCTCTCAACCCTGTGATCCACTGTAGTCTGACTCTACAACTGCAGCTTCTTCTCTCTGAGTAGTTTGGATTTCTTTTCTTACCTTATCAATACAGATTCTATGTACATTTCTATCAGGTCACTTCTGTGACTACTTGAAATTCTATTGTAGTCTCTTGAACATTTTTAAGCATTCTGTTACTTCCCTCCAGATATATAGACAGATAGATAGATAGATTTTCTGTGTAATATATGCTACAAGAGTTAATATTAATAATTTAAGTTCGAATAGAGGAACCTATGCCCACCTAGACCTGATTACCAAGAAAGAGGGATCATTTGACAAATATAAACTGCCAGACCTTTTGATTTTATCATTCTTCAGTATTTTTTGACATTGTAGAAACCAAAAGTACATATATCTATGTTTCAGACATTCACATTTTGATTCTATTGGATGGTCTCTCCTGGAGCAAACCTCCTGTCTAACATATGCACACATCTGTGCTGTTAGTCCTATAATATATAAAAAGATGACATGTATGCCAATAAAATCTATATTAAACTAAAGACATGACTGTAGATAATGAGCTAGAATACTTGAAATAAATTAAGAGAACCATAAACAGCAAATAAGATGTTTCATAAAAGAAATATTATACATTTATTCTCTGCTCTTTTTCTAGCTTCTTTAAAATATATGATAGTATATGAAATAGTACTGAACATTGCTTCAGGAGTTATACTTGGCAAAGTTCTTTGTTGCTTCCCCTGCCTTAGAAGGTTATTTGTGACTTTCAAAAGTGCTGGGTTTCTCTTGTCAACCATTCTGCATTCTGTACCTAAATGATTAAGAAGTTAACTGTTAAATAATCTTTTTTTATTATTTATTTACAGAAGGTCTGGTGATGTTTCGATGACACCAGCATGTGTAATGCCACTCTTCATTCTTTAATCACCTGTATCTTTGACCCAAAGCATGTGGATTGTTGTGAGGCCAAACTTGCAGATGTGGAATACATCTCTAAACTATTAGATTTTTCCTAGAAATTGAGGTCCATTATATGATATGAGTAGTAAAGAAAGAATAAACAATCACCCTGCATGGCAAAGGCATGTTGTCTTTCAATCTCTCACTTTCTTTCCATCTCTGTAAAAGCTTTCTGTGCTTATGTGCCCCAGAGTATACCAGAAGATGTGGGGACAATTGACTTCTCTACTTTCCAAAGTGCCAGTATTTGAATAAACTTGATTCTGTCCTACCAACTCTACATTCTTGAATATTGATTTTTCAGGTTGCAAACAGCCTAGAATTTAGTCTGATAACAATATTTATGTCTACTTGGGGATTATAACACATACACATATAGTATGCATAAAAATAGGATTACCAAGGTAAGACACCATCAACTACCCCATTAAGGTCCTTAAAGCCACCCAGCAGCCCAAAATGAAACTCTCTCCTATGGGCTCCATATTCCAGCCCACAGCTCCTGAGACTTTTCGTGGGCAAGGCTGGTACTAGGAACCTCAAGTAAGACACCACCCACCACTTGCTAACTCTCCCTAAAGCCCACCCAACAGTCCCAAACTGTGCCCCCTCCCCTGGGCCCCATATTCTAGCCCACAGCACCAGCTACTTTCCTGGATGTCATGCTGGCACTAGACACCCCAGGTAAGACATTGCCCACTAACCCCTAACACTCCTTAAAGCCTGCCAAACAGCTCTCTACAGAACCATCTACCCCATATTCTGTCCCAAAAGTTTGGCAGAAGACTTCTGCTTCCTGGAAGCCATGTTGTACCAGGAAAGGGGGGGCGGGTATAACAGATACAGAAGAAATCCAAAGACTCATTAGGTCTTACTTTAAAAGCACTTTAAAAAATGTTAAACATCCTTAGCCATCAGAGACATGCAATTCAAAATGACTCTGAGACCCCATCTTATCCCTTTTAGAATAACTAAGTTCAAAAACATAAGTTATAGCTCATGTTGGCAAGGATTTGGAGCAAGGGGAACACTCCTGCATTCCTGGTGTGAATGAAAGCTTGTACAGTCACTTTGTTAATATGGCAGTTTCTCAGAAAATTGGGAATTTTGTAAACCCAGCTATACCACTCCCAGTATACCCAAAGGAAAGGACATTCCACCGTCCCATAAGGATACTTGCCATACTATGTTCATAGCAGCTTTATTAGTAATAGCCAGAAACTAGAAATGACCTAGATATCCCTGAAGAATGGACAAAGAAACTGTGGTATATTTATACAATGGAGTATTATTCAACTATTAAAAACAATAACATCATCAAATTTGTAAGCAAAAGGATAGAACTAGAAAGAAATCATATGAAGTGAGGTAACCCAGACATGGAAAGACAAACATGCTATGTACTCACTTATAAGTGAATAAGCCATAAAGTAAAAGATAGTTGTGCTACAATTCACAGACCCAGAGTAGTTAAGTAATAAGGAAGGCTGAAAGGGGAATGCATGAATCCATGAAGGGGAAATAGAGTAGACATCATAGGTGTATGGGCGAGGGGTCTGGATGGGGGGTGGAGATGGAACAGGACGGATGAGGTTAATGCAAGATGAAGGGAGAGAGTGTTGGGAGAGATAATCAGAATGGGTTCAGAGGGCATCTCTGGGAAAAGCTAGAGACCTAGTGCAATGGAAACTACCAAGGAATCTATGAGGGTAGCTCTAGCTAGGACTCCTAGCAATGGGGAGCCTGAACCAACCATTTCCTATAACAGGAGACTTCCAATGGAGGGATTGGGACACCAATCCGGCCACAAAACCTTCAACATACATTTTGTCCTGCCTACAAGATGTGCTGGAGTAAAGGAGTCACACAAATTATAGGAGGAGCCAATCAATGACTGTTCTAGCTTGAAACCCTTGCCTCCTGACACTGCCTGGAGGGCCAGGAAACAGAGGCCGGATAGCCCAGAGACCTAGGATAGAAGCAAACATGACTGGAAAAAAGTCAATGAAATGGTTCCTAATGATATTCTGCTATACTCATAGATTGGTGCCTAACACAATTGTCATCAGAGAAGTTTTATCCAGTAACTGATAAAAACAGATACAGAGACTGATAGTCAATCATTAAGTAGAGCTTAGGGTATCCTGCAAGATTTCTTTTTCCCTACTGCAACTTTATATGCCATGGCTGGTTGACATCCATGGGAGGCCCTTTTTGAAAGGAAATGGAGGAGGAGTGGATGGAGGGTGGAGGAAAAGTGTATGTGTGTGTGGGGGGGGTTGGGAGGATAAGAGGGAAGGGAAACTAATTAGACTGTAAGAGAAAGAAAGAAAGAAAATGAAAGAAACTAAAAATATTAATGCAAAAATGGAAATAGAGAATACATTTTTCTGTAGCTTTCTGGAATTAAGTTAATATAAAGATCATATAAATGGTGCTGGGCCACTATGATGAGCAAGTATGTGGTGGAGAGATGAGAAAGAAAGAGAAGCAGAACAGTTTGAGCACTGTAAAGAGAGGTGAAACTAGAGATGCAAAGGTGGTGAGAAACAGCCTGATATGAGTAGCATGCCTTGCCACCTGAGCCCATGTCTGGGTCCCATGGCAACAAAGGTTTGTGTCAATGTAAGTGACCCAGGTTACCACCAAAGGCCATTCAGATGTTCCTGGTCTGGTCTGCCACCTGGGACCATGTTGATATCCAAGGGCTATGCAGAGTTGTCCCCTCCCCTCACTGTGACACTCAGGAGAGCTGGTGTGCATGCAGAAGAACTGGTCCCACATATGGGCAAGGGAGAGAGATGCCTCCTCCCCCATACCTTGTCTCCTCTGGCAGCAGAGCCAGCTTGAGGTCATGAGAACAGGAGAGCTTGTCCTGCCCCTTGCTGGCTGCAGCATTGGGTAGGATAGCTGGGGCAGTGCTGGAGAGCTCACCCTAATGGTGTGGATGTGGAAGCTCTGGCAGGTTGACCAACTTAGCTACCATCTAGGCCCAGATCCAAGGCTTTTGAGTTGGCCCACTCTAACATCTACCCCATCTGAACTGATGGAGCGTATGAAGTGGTTAGTCCCGCAGATTAAAAGCTTCAGGATCTCCATGACCCAGGGCAACAACAGGATATCTTAGAGGAGTCCCAGTGAGGATCCAGTATTGATGGTGGAGCAGGAGCCAGAGGCCTGGGACCAGACCAATGACTCACTGAAATGAACATTTGCAAGTAAAGATGTGTGGACAGAGAGGTATACTGTGGGACACCCTGTACACCCAGTACAGCTTCCATGATGAGATTTATTTTTATTTTTTTTGGGGGGGGATGAGGTTTCAAGGGTGAATGGCAGATACAAAGAGTCAGAAATGGGGAGATGAGTGGGATTGGGGTTTGTGATGTAAAGTTCACAAAGAATCAATAAAAAGTTTTTCTTAAAAAATATATAAATGACTGCTCTTGGTTATCTGATTACCTACCAGAACTAGATGGTCATACCCTATTACTGAAGATCCTACATGTTTTGGTTGCAGGACAGAGAGAAAGTATGATCGAACTGATCTAGAATCTTCCTCTTTGCTGTCTAGCTTTCATGGAAGCTGAAGTTGCAATGCAGGCATCTGGAGGAGAAAAGTCAACTGTTAACCCTGCAAGGTATAATAGCAAGAAAGGCCCACTGGGGCAATAGTGGCATGATTGTTATGGGAGTAACCAACTGCTTTCAGTTGGATTTGAAGCCCCGTCTGCAGGAAGAAGTGCATATCTTGTCCTGTGGATCTGGTCAAAGGTACATGTCTGAGAAGGGCCTACGCCTTAAGAGTAAACCTACCACTATTGTTTTACTAAATTGACATGTTGTCTAAGTACTTCGTACGCATCTATGTTTACATTAATAGACTAGTGCTTCTCTCTGCCTTGATCATCAAATTTATTTTGTACTGAACAGTGGCACTATAGAGATTCATGGCTGATCCAAAGCACTAAGAATAAGTGACTTGCCCTAAACTGAGTATCCATACCACTTTCTCCAAGACTCATTAGATATCCTGGAAGAGAGGACAGGATGAATGCAAGAACTGGATGATGGGGAGAACTGTGAGATGCTGCTTCTATACAGGATGTGACCCGAGCACTTAGGACTTTATGGAAGCTGCAGTTGCACGAGACTTGCACAAGACAGGACTTGTCAACATTTAGTCAGTCATGGATGGGAGAGGTGGCTCAAGGAGCCCAGTCTCTCTTTAGACAGTTACTGGCAGATGTTGATTACTTGTGTGAGTGGAGGGGAGGGCGTCATTGTCTTCAGTGTAGCCAGCCATTGGGGAATTACCCATGGTGCATTGGAAAGTTCTATACCCATATCCATGTTGGTGAACCTGGTTAAATTCAGTGAGTCACAAAAGAAAAACAAAACAAAAAACATGACATTGGGAGGGGAGACTTGCTGGGAGAAGGTGAGGTTGGCACTGGTAGGAGAAGTTTATGAGAAGGTAGGGTGATGAGTGTGGTAAAAATGTATATATGCATATCTGAAAGTGTAAGGGAAAAAATGAAATGTTTTCAAATACATAAATTGGGCCTGTGAGATAGCTCAACAAGCAGAGGTACTTACTGCCAAACCTAAATACCTGAATTCGATTCCCTAGAACCCATATAATGGAAGGAGAGAACCAATTCTGGCAAGTTGTCCTCTGACTTCCACACTCATGTGACATGTATGCTTCCTGCAATACAATAAATAATTTAGCTCAAAAATGTCATAAAAATATAAATTGTAACCCATAAAGAAAATACTAAGAAAACAAAATTATATCGTGAAAAAGTATTAAATAATTAAAATGTATCAATAGAAGATAGTCAGTGAAGGCAAGAAAAGATAAAATTCAGGAACAAAAAAGACAAGTATAGGGAATAAAATTCAAATAGAAGGAAAATATAATTAATATCAATAACAACATTAAATGTGATAGGATGAAATAATCCAAAGACTGAAATCTTCAGACTAGAGGTTTTTAAATGATTAGACCCAAGTGTCTGCTGCCTGCAGGAGACTTGAGGGTGCCAATTGAGATGTATGCTATAGAACTGCTTGCCCACAGTCTTTCAAACCTGGAGGGCCACCAGCTCCATGACTACCATGCTGCTCTGATGCTGTGGTAGTTGGCCTCCTTGACTGCAGTCAAGCCTACGATCTTCAAGGAGCAGTTCCAGTTGGAGATAGGTGAACTTACCACTTAATGGAATCTACGCACAAATATTTTATCCAACTCATCCTTGCTTCTTGACAGTTTCACAGCCATGAGGAAAAAAATAATGGTCTTCAAGCAAGCAGGACCCCTGTCCCTTCTGCTCTTTACTGCCCAGATTCAAACCTGTCAGCAACAAGGGCCAGATTCTGGAGATCTAGATCTAGAATATCCACTGTGGGAACAATTATATGAAGCTATTTTCCAAATCTGGGGAAGGTAGATAAGCACAGGGACGTCGAACATCATTACATTTGGCCTGGCATCTGTGACCCCAGCACTGAGAAGGCACATCTCACCTTCAGATGCAATGGCAACAACATACTGATCAATATGGTTATTTGGTATAAGGCTAATAAACATGTACAGACTAAGTGTATAGCTAGACAATACCTATAAAGAGAAAACTGTCCATGCCAAATTAGTGTCAATTATGATTAGTGTCTTAGGGTTTTACTGCTATGAACAGATGTGGAACTCTAAGATGAAAGGCAAGTAGAAGCCACAGCAGATAAACAACATTGTGGACTGCTGTTTCTATTTTCTGCTGCCTCAAGAGGGGTGCCCAGACGAGGAGTAGATCATGTACTCAAGTGATGTCAGATGAAGTCTTAATTAGTCAAATAAAGGCTAGAGACTGTGATTGGACAGTGGAAGGAAAAGGCAGAGCTGAAAGTTTTAGAAAGGGAGAGAAGGAGGAAGAAGAAGACACGATGGAGGACAGAGTGAAGGAAAGATGGAGGAAGAAGAGATTGAAGATGGAGCAGACCCACATGGTGTGGAGAAGCAGCAAGTAGCTAGGGATTTCATAGCTGGGCAATAGAGTAGTGTAGGGTATATTTGCCCAGATTAGGCATCCAGCTTGTATTTATATTAACTGAGATGTATGTTCTTTGCACTGGCATTTGGGGGTTGGAGATTTATGGTTATAAATCTGGCTGGTATAGTATAATTCTCTAGTGTTTTCATTTCACTAAGGAGAGCTGAGTGAGCTGGTGTTCTGTATGCCAGTCACAGGGGGTGAATGGCCTGATAAATGGGAGTGATAGCTCCAGACATTTCAGGTAAACCTGATGTGGTTAGCTTAGCAAGCTAGCTGCAGGAACCAGGGCAAGAAAGCTACATAGAGCTAGCTGTGGGGGTGGGTAAAACTGCAGATGCCTTTGCTTCACCTGATTTAGGGTGTGTTTTTTTTTTTGATACTTTATTTACATTTCCAATGTTTCCCCTTTTCTGGGTCTCCTCTTTGGAAACCCCCTATCCCCTCTCCCTCCCCGCCTCTATGAGGGAATTCCACCTCCCACCCACCTGCCCACCCATTCCCATATTCCCACTTTGACATTCCCCTTTACTGGGGCCTCTAACACCCTCAGGCCCAAGGGCCTCTCCTCTCTCCCTGATGGCCATCGAGGTCATCCTCTGCCACATATGTGGTCCGAACCACGGGTCCACAGATGTATAACCTTTGGTTGGAGGTCCAAACTCTAAGACGACCGGGGGGGGGGTCAGGCCCACTGACGCTCTTGCTCCCTCCATGGGGCTGCAAATACCCTCAGCTCCTTCAGATCTTTCTCCAACTCCTCCATCTGGGACCTCACTCTCAGTCCAGTGGTTACGGTAAAGTGAAACTTGGGCATTCTGAACTTTTGGGCTAATATCCACTTGTCAGTGAGTACATACCATGTTCCTTCTTTTGTGACTAAGTTACCTCGCTCAGGATGATATTTTCAAGTTCCATCCATTTGCCTGAAAATTTCATTAAGTCATTGTTTTTAATAGCTGAGTAGTACTCCATTGTGTAAATGTACCATATTTCCTGTATCCATTCCTCTGATGAGGGACATCTGGGTTGTTTCCAGCTTCTGGCTATTCTAAATATGGCTGCTATGAACATAGTGGAGAATGTG
>JAPYYD010007190.1:0-10490 GCA_028551405.1 Uromys caudimaculatus
CATAGGATTGGTTAAGATCTTTTCCCAAACTGTTGGTTGCCGTTTTGTCCTATTGACAGTATCCTTTGCCTTACAGCAGCTTTGCAATTTCATAGGGTCCCATTTGTTGATTCTTGATCTTAGAGCATAAGCCATTGGTGTTCTGTTCAGGAACTTTTCCCCTGTACCCATGTGTTCGAGGCTTTTCCCCACTTCTTCTTCTATTAGATTCAGTGTATCTGGTTTTATGTGGAGGTCCTTGATCCACTTGGACTTGAGCTTTGTACAGGGAGATAGGAATGGATCAATTTGCATTCTTCTACATGTAGACCGACAGTTGAACTAGCACCATTTGTTGAAAATGCTGTCTTTTTTCCGCTGGATGGTTTTAGCTCCTTTGTCAAAGATCAAGTGACCATAGGTGTGTGGGTTCATTTCTGGGTCTTCAATTCTATTCCATTGATCTGCCTGCCTGTCGCTGTACCAATACCATGCAGTTTTTATCACTACTGCTCTGTAGTAAGTACAGCTTGGGGTCAGGGAAGCTGATTCCCCCAGAAGTTCTTTTGTTGTTGAGAATAGCTTTTGCTATTCAGTTGTTCCAAATGAATTTGAGAATTGCTCTTTCTAAGTCTATGAAGAATTGAGTTGGAACTTTGATGGGGATTGCATTGAATCTGTAGATTGCTTTTGGCAGGATGGCCATTTTTACTATTAATCCTGCCAGTCCATGAGCAGGGGAGATCTTTCCATCTTCTGAGGTCTTCTTCAATTTCTTTCTTCAGAGACTTGAAGTTCTTGTCATACAGATCTTTCCCTTGCTTGGTTAGAGTCACACCAAGATACTTTATATTGTTTGTGACAATTGTGAAGGGTGTCATTTCCCTAATTTCTTTCTCAGCCTGTTTATCCTTCACTTATAGGAAGGCTACTGATTTGTTTGAGTTAATTTTATATCCGGCCACTTTGCTGAAGTTGCTTAGTCTGAGCTGCTTTTAACTCCAATTAGCCAACCCATGTGGTCAGTATTCCATGACTCACCTAACCTAAGGTGGCTTCCTCTTCTCTTCACCTCAGACCCCAAACCCAGGAACCCTAAATCTCCACCCATGTCGCTTCTGCCCAACTATTGGCTGTCAGCATCTTTATTCACCAGTCAGAAATGACTTGGGAGCAAGGTCACATGTAACACTTGGGTCTATATGCAGACTCTCTCATCTCTGGGGCAACTAGGTCTTGGGGACCACACTTAGCATTCGGTTCCATAGCCACAGACCAAGCCCCGCCCTGCACCTTTACTTCTAAGCAAATTTCCCTATGATACTTTCTTTTGCTATCAGCTCATGATTTTTATTTCTATGCTTACACATTGTTACATTTCTTTGATTAGTTCGTGACCTGTTTGAGATTAAAACCTACATCATATTTCATGTGTGTGTTCATGTGTGTAATGATCTTTGCCTCTTGGAATGGTGTGGTCATTAATTCAGAAACAAGCTGAATGTCGAAAATCCCATCTGGACCTGTTCAAAAATAAAGCCAAGAGTTAGTTATCAAATATTTCAAATATTTCTGTTATTAAGGAGGATCTAGAAAGAAGTAGATAAAGGTGATTTACATTACTATTACACAATTAATACATATTATAATTACCTAATTAAAAACAAGACGTTCCCAATGGGTCTCTGTACTTGCCTTTAGCTCTGGACATCTAGAAGGAGACACATATATGCAAGTCAAAAGTAACAGAAATCTAATAAAAGGACCTGTGGCTTCTGCAAAAGCAGGGGGTCCCATCAGGCCAGAGTTATGCTGAACAACAACCTTCTTGGAAAACTTAGTTTAAAATGATAGGATTGGAATATGCTTACAGAACTGTCCCTGTTTTATCTAAATCTGTGTTAAGTCTAACTCTGAGAAAACTTGCCAGTATGGCTCAGAAATGTGATATGAAAACATTTGTAAAATTCAACTGTAAGCATCATTTATTCAGATTTCCCTTTTTCTGGAGGACAGAACAAATTTAAATATTGAATGAAAACTGAAGCCTGGAAGGACTATCGAAGGAATTCATTTTCCAAAGACCTGATTGCCTGCAGGTCACAGTTGATTTAAGGTGAAGAGATACCGTAGGGGGAGGAACTGTCTCATTAGCTGCGACTTTTCAGCAAATTGCTTGAGTATGCTGTAATCACTAACCGTTATAGACTTTATAAGTGAATGTTTAAGTACCTCAATCAGAAAAGGGTAGCATTTCAGAGGGAAATAATTTTAGATTTGCTCATCTTCAGTGATAAAGCACAGACCATTCTTTTCTAAAGCGAGAGTAGCAACAATGAGCTATAACATCGCCTTTCTAACAAGCACCGCGGTGTACACATCCTTTGAGCCAGGTTCTGTTGTGCGAGGCATGTTTCAAAAGGCTTTTATCCAGTTAAGAATGTAATGTCCTGCACCCCCCCCCCAGGGTAACAAGATCAAAAATTATATTTTGAAAGCAGCATTTACATAGTTATCTTTTTGTTTGTCAGAAAGAAAAATGTCATTGCTTAAAACTTAATTTTATTGCAGAAAAGCAAAGGGGGTCTCACAGAGCAGCCTATTCATATTGTATGAAGCCTCTGATCTCCTATCTTACCTCCGTGTCTCTCTCTCTCTCTCTCTCTCACACACACACACACACACACACACACACACACACATCCCTTAAGGCGTAGAACTGATAGTCTCACACAGTGTTTTGAAATATTGTGGAAGCTTTATTGATCATGTAAGAAAATACCACACTACAGGCTGATTAAACCACAAAGGCATCAGTTGTGGTAAGAAATTTTTCATTAATAGTTAATTTACTTAGTTTTGCTTTTTGAGGCAGTGGGTAGGAAAGCAGACAACACAGAAACAGTTTAGTGCTTCTCATACGTGCCGTCCATTCCTCTATATCCCTCTTGCCTCAGATTGAATTCCGAGCTTAATTCCGTTGAGGTTTATAATATCCAAAAACATCATTTATTAAAGTCCCAAGTCAGAATGACTACAGTTATGAAAACGGCTAAGCCCAGAATCTTTCAGCAGTGTTTTTTTTTTTTCTTCTCCTCTGAAACTTCCCCTTATGGCCCCCTTGGTAATTTCCTGACCTCCTCTATGGGTTTTCCAAGTAAAACACACATATTTAAAGATTCAAAGCTAGCGCCCACCAATGAGACAAAGCATAGAATGTTCGTCTTTCTGGGCATTGAATACTTTACCTGGAATGACCGTTGCCAGTTATACCCATTTATCCGTGCATTTCATTTTTCTTAATGACTGAGAAATATTATTGTGCACACATAACACATTTACTTGTCCCTCCCTCGGTTGGAGGACATCTAGGCTGTTTCTATTTCCCTTTGCAACTCAAACAGCAATGGACATGGATGAGCAGGCAGCTGTGTAACAGGAAATGGAGTCCTTGGGTGTGTACCCAGACTGTTTAAACTCATAAAAATGAGATCTTTTTCTTCGTTTATTTCTCATTCAAGTTCATTGTCAGTATGTAGGAATGTATTTATTTATGTGTGTTGAAATTGTATCTAATTACTTTGCCAGAAAAGGTGTTTATCAAGTCTAAGAGTTTTGCGGTACAGTCTTTAGAGTCTTTCAAATATAAGATTATATCATCTGCGGATGGGGTTGACTTCTCTCCTTCCTATTTGTATCATTCTTATTTCTTTCCCTTATGTTCTTCCTCCAACTATAATTTCAAGCACAATAAAGAGTAAATAAAAGCAAAGAGAGTGTCATTTCTGATTTTAGGGGAAATGTTGTAAGCATAATTTCATTTAACACATGTTGGCTATGCATCTACCATATACAATTCATTCTGGTGAGGTATGTTCCTCCCATTCCTAGGAAATTTAAGGACTTTATTGTGAATGAGTATAAATTTTGTCATAAGACCTTTCGCCATTAATTGAGATGGTCATGGGATTTTTGTCTTTAAGTTTATTGATGGTCTTATTTTACACTTACTCATTTGTATATATTGAATTGTTCTTGCATTTCTAAAATAAAAAAATTTTGGTCAAAGAGTATGGTCTTCTTAATGTTTCTTTATTCAGTTTGCAAATTTTTTATTAAAAACTTCCCTATATATGCTGATGGGGGAAATTGGTCTATAATCTTTCTTTTGTTGTTGCTATTGTTCTATATTAGGTTTGGCGTTAGAGCAATACTGGCTTCATAAAATGCATTTGGTGTTGTCCTTTCTCTTTCTGATCTCACTTCTCTGCATATGAATATCTAGTTTCCCTAGCACCATTGGTTGAAGGTGCTATCTTTTCTCCAGGGTGTGTTGCTTGCCTCTTTGCCAAATATCAGATGGCTGTAGTTGTAAGTAGTCATGACTCAGTCTTAAAGAATCTACTATTGCTACTTGGTTAGGTGACCATAATTTCTTTCTACATTCTAGATCTTATCCTCAGACCCACAGAGAAGTTTCACTACCACTCCTCATCAAAGAAACACCTTTACAACAAATATAGACCATCACAGAAAACCACACTGGACACAGGGATATATTTATATCATGGTTCCTGCACCTATGGCTCAGGGAGCACTGCAGAAGGACTAAAAATATCCGAAGAGTTAGGATAAGCCTGTTGTGAAACGGTCTCTCCTAGAAACAAACAACAATGGCGCCAATGCACACATGCGTGTGTGATCATATACACGTATGTATGTATATTCATATATATTCAAAGAAAAAGAGGCTATCAACTTGAGGAAGGCATGAGAGGGATTTGAGGGGAAGGGGTAACTGAGAGAACCTGGAGAGAGGAAGGGGGAGGGGAACAATATAATTCTATTGCAATTAAGAACATTAAAAAATAAAATAAAATAATAAAAATTTAACATTATTTACTAGAGTTTTCTATATTTTTTAAGATACTCATCTTAACAAAATCTCCCCTTAAAATTGCCTTTGATGTATTCCCAAGTCTTCTGATGTCATCCGTTCCTTTTTACTGATGGTGGGAGTTTTTAATTTTCCCTCCCATTTTCAAAGATACCTTTGCTGGAAACGTGGTTGGAACGTGTTTGCTTTCAGGGGCTGAAGCATATTTCCCATGCCTTACTGTCTTTAGAGTTTCTGCTGAAGGATTGATTGATCTTATTCTGCTGTCTCTGTCATACTGAGAGGTCTCGTTTTGTCTTTTACAGCCTTTAAACCTGTTTTTAATTTAGGCGTCTTGACAACCATGTGTTTTAGAGAGGTTTTTCTCTGGCCACGTGTATCTGGGGCTCGAAATGTCTCTAGAACTTGGCTGTACATTTATTTCACTAGATTTGAGGAGGATTTTTGCCATAATTATGTTGAGTGGATTTTCCCCTTGCTGGGCTCTTTTCTCAGAACTTCCCAGTTTCTTTCACAGGAGGCTTCTTTTTCTCTCAGCAGCTGCAGAGCATCACTGATGAAGGCCTGTGCTGCTTAAATGTTTTCACTGACTTGTCCTTCTAGTTTTTCACACTTTCATGCTATCCTGCCACACACACACACACACACACACACACACACACACACACACAAACACACACACACACACACACACACACACACACCACACACCACTCACACCACACACACCACACACATACACACACACACACACACACACACACACACACACGTTTGCAATTTCTCAAGTTCTTTTACAATGTATTCTTTATGATACTGTTTTCTCATTTACCCTGTCACGCAGAGTCAGTTCCTGATCTACGGCCTTACATCAATGTGGCTGAACTAATTGAATTGAAAAATGTCATAGTTAAATTTGTAACTCAAAGTGTACTACTAATGGTATTTTCTGGAACCAATAAAACTGAGATAGCGTAGTGCCAAGAGTACAATCTGAATGATAAAGATGTTTTCATTTGCTTAATGCGATCAATTCCGTTTGCAACTGTTGTCTTGTTCACGTTCTTCATGGTTGAAAAACGTTTCATTTTGTGTAAATAACACATTTTTAGAAATCAATTTCTAGGCTGGAAGAGAGACTCAGCAATTAAGAGCACTGGCTGTTCTTCGAGAGGAACCAGGTTGGATTCCCAACACCCACAGAGTGGCTCACAACCATCTGTAACTCCAGTCCCAGGGGATGCAGCATCCTCTTCCGTCTTTGAGTCATTGCACACTCTTGATACGTAGACATTCATGAAGGCAAAGTGGCCACATGTGTGAAATAAATAGATTTTTTAAAAAAATCAATTCCTCTGTTCCTGGATAACTGAGTACCATAGCAGAGCTAATTTTAGTTTTGGAAGATAACTTCATACTGATGTCCATAGTAACTGGATTAGTTTGTGCTCTTTCCAGCAGTATGTAGGTGTTTCTTTGTGTGTGTTTTGTTACAAACATTTTTCTTTTCGGTTTTTTATTTTGTTTTTTGGGGGTTTTTTTGTTTTGTTTTGTTTTGTTTTGTTTTTTGGTGTTTTCTTCATGGCCGTCATTCTGCCCAGGAATCTCAACGGAACTTTAATTTGCATTTCTATGCTGTGATTAGGGTTGGAAGTCTGAGTCATATGTTTGTATTTGATATTGTGAGAATTTTATATTTATTGCCTTCACTCATTCAATTATTTGATTCAATTATTTGATTACCTGTTTTAGTTCTTGAGTTCTTTGTATTTTCCAAATACTGTCTGAAATCAGGTAAGGAGCCAGGAAAGATTTTCTTCAATTTGTAGGCTGCCTTTACAATCACTTAAGTGTTTCTTTTGTTCACTGGGTGATTTTCAATTCTCTGAGGTCCCATTTGTAAACTATTGACATTATTTGTTGAACAACAGGAGTACTATTCATAAAGTCCTGAAGTTACTTGTGTTTAGAGTGCATTCTTCAGTTCCGCAGTTTTGATTGTTATATGAAGATCTTGGACACTTTTGGATTTGATATTCTGTACAAGAAGGGAGGAGGGAGCCATTAATAGTCCCATGTTTTATATTTGGATATCCAGTTTTCCCAACATCATTTTATAAATTCTTCTAATGTATGTTTTCTACAACTTTGTAAAGATCATGTTTGCAGCTTGGGTTTGCATTTCGGATATCTACTGAACTATGTACTATTCCACTATACTATGGAATTCTAATTACTATGACTGACACCATCAGCATTAGTCTTTATTTTTAATTTAATTTCTTGGTGTGTATGGTTGTTTATCCTACACATGTGTCTGTGCGCTGCATGTGTGAAGTGCCTTTAAAAGCCAGAATAGGACACTGGAATTTCAGAGGGTTGTGAGCGATCATGTGGATGCTGGGAATCAAACTTTCATACTTTAGAGGAAAACCCAGTGTTCTAAATCATTGGGCCATCTCCTCAGCCTCCACTTTTAGTACATTTTAAATTGTTTTCTCTTTCTAGGAAGAATGGCATTTGAATTTTGGTAACACTGAATTTCCAATCCATGAGTGTGAGAGATTTTTTCCATCTTCTAGTATCTTCTTCAATATCTCCCTTCATCTTATTCAAAATTTTAATATCTAAGTCTTTCTATGCCTTTCTATAAG
This sequence comes from Uromys caudimaculatus, assembly GCA_028551405.1. NCBI lineage: Eukaryota > Metazoa > Chordata > Mammalia > Rodentia > Muridae > Uromys > Uromys caudimaculatus. The sequence goes on from JAPYYD010007190.1 coordinate 7,531, forward strand.
ATCGCCTATGGTAGTCTTGTGGGATTGTGAATGGGGTTATTCCTCTGGTTTTATCTTCTGCCTGTTATTGGAATACAGGATACCTACTGTCTTTGTATGTTCATCTTGTTTCATGCCACTTTGCAAAAACTGTTTATCAGGTCTAACATTGTTTTTCTGGTAGAGTCTTTAGGATCTTTAATACATAGAATTATGTGTAAGAATACTTTGGTGTCTTCCTTTTCTTTCTGTAGCCTTTTTATTTTATTCTTCTTGCCACAACTAACACTTCACACACTAAAAGAATGTCATTCATAGCATCATTAGCCATCTTTATTAACTAAAATATTAGTGCTTTGCTCCTGAAACATAGTGTTTATAATTTAACTGATTGAGGTGTCTGCTCAGTCACTATTCTCAATCCCACTCAATCTGACCATAGTTGATTAAGAAATCAATCAAAACTATCAAAGGATGGTCCCGTGTCCTGAGTCAACCATGCAATACCCATAAGCATCTCCAGAGAGCTTTCTGATCCCAAATTCTCACGGATATTATTCAACAAAATCTGTCCAGACAGTGACATAGATAAATAGCACAATGTGATCTATACATTAGGATAGGTCAGTCATAATGCAGCACTAATATCCCCCAGAACCTCATTTAGGTGAGTTTGTAAGTGGTTTCTCCAACAAGCCACCTGAGTGATATCTGGCTTATTATCTCTGCATGTAGGTAATTATTCCAATAATGTGGTCATTTAACTTGAAAAGATAGAATAAATCTTGCTTCTATCATTATCTCAAATAGTAACAACACCACTTCACCATGAAAATAATTATCAGCTTAATTTACAGTACAAGGCTATGATGGGTATATAGCACCAGGGTCTTTGGTTGCTACTAGTCATCGTGTGCCTGAGCCAATGCCTCAGGTCACCTGGAGCTGTCAGGGCAGAACCCAAAGTTCAAATCCACCTGGACTTCCAGAACAGACTTTTATTCTACTGATGGCCTGGCTAAGTACAACATATTTAAACATCTCTGCTAAAAGCATTGATAGTCATTGCTCTAAATGATTGGAAGACAAACTAAATGTATTTTTTCCTATCTTCTATTAGATCGATCACATCTACCAACAGAATGGCACGTCCAAAGAAAACATTTACAAGCAAAGATATGATGGACAGAAGGGTGTGTATTAGAGTGAAACAATGAACAATTTGTCTTGCCTCCTTCTATATAGTTTTGATGCAAGGTGCCACCGCTCCTCTTCTGGATGATTTTTCAAGACTATATAGCCTTATGAAAAGCTTTGAGAAATACTGCTCCTAACCACAGAGCAAGACAGGTCTGTTTACTGCCTTTGAAGAAAAGAAAATAATGCTTTTTTTTTTTTAATTTTTTTTATTTTTTATGTTTGATACTTTATTTACATTTCCAATGTTTCCCCTTTTCTGGGTCTCCTCTTTGGAAACCCCCTATACCCTCTCCGCCTCCATGAGGGAATTCCACCTCCCACCCACCCACCCACCCATCCCCATATTCCCACCTTGACATTCCCCTTTACTGGGGCCTCTAGCACCCTCAGGCCCAAGGGCCTCTCCTCTCTCCCTGATGGCCATCAAGGCCATCCTCTGCCACATATGTGGTCCGAACCATGGGTCCATAGATGTGTATTCTTTGGTTGGTGGTCCAAACTCCAGGACGACTGGGGGGGGGGGGGTCAGGCCCATTCACGCTCTTGCTCCCTCCATGGGGCTGCAAATTCCCTCAGCTCCTTCAGACCTTTCTCCAACTCCTCCATCTGGGACCTCACTCTCAGTCCAGTGGTTACTGTTAAGTGAAACTTGGGCATTCTGAACTTTGGGGCTAATATCCGCTTATCAGTGAGTACATACCATGTTCCTTCTTTTGTGACTGAGTTATCTCGCTCTGGAGTACTACTCAGCTATTAAAAACAATGACTTGGAACCTCAGCTTGGGCCACAGGGCTCCACAGCTAATTAGCGCCAGGACAAAGATCCCTCTCAGGAGATCGCAAGAGCCAGGAGAGGGCCAAAGACACGCCCCACAGATCACCAGGAACTGCCCCGAACCTGCAAGACACAGGGACCGAGGTAGGCAGACTTAGAAACCCCCCTGGATCCCAACAGTGAGCGGCTGAGGCAGGAAACTTTTGCCTGGGACACTAGGATTCCATAGTCAAGCAGCTCCGGGATAAAATTTTCTCTCCCAGGAACTCGGAAAAGCCCCGAGTGGGGGCAAGACGAGCCCCAGAGCTCACTGATTTTGCCCGGTTTCGGCAGGCCAAAGAGACTGAGGGACAGCAACTTCCAGCAGCGGCTGGGAACCTCAGCTTGGGACACAGGGCTCCATAGCAAATTAGCGCCTGGACAAAGATCCCTCTCAGGAGCTCGGAAAAGCCGGGAGAGGGCCAAAGACACGCCCCACAGCTCACCAGGAACTGCCCTGAACCCACGAGACACAGGGACCAAGATCAGACCTGGTGCCACAGCTCTCCAAACCCAAACACCTCTCAGAGAGAGCTGGTCTTCAAGGAGTACTGACACAGAGACCTGCAGGAGGGGGAAGCCACAACCAGACAGAGTAAGATCAGCTAACAACAGAGTCAACAAGATGGCAAAAGGCAAGGGCAAGAACATAAGGAAAAGAAACCAAGAGTACTCTGCACCATCAGAAGCCAGCTCTCCCACCACAGCAAGCCCTGGATACCCCAACACACCTGAAAAGCAAGACTCAGATTTAAAATCATTTCTCATGAGGATGATAGAAGACTTTGAGAAAGAAATGAATAACACCCTTAAAGAAATGCAAGAGAACAGGGATAAACAACGAGAAGCCTTTCAAGAGGAAATGCAAAATTACATTAAAGAATTACAGGAAAACACAAACAAACAGGCAGAAGTGCAAGAAAACACAATCAAACAGACAAAGGAAATGCACAAAACTATCCAGGAG
>JAPYYD010007191.1:0-10490 GCA_028551405.1 Uromys caudimaculatus
GGGCCTATATTATTCCTTCATATCTGTAGAAGCATTGTTTGCACAGTGGTCCCTTATAAGGCAGCAAGCCATAGGCAGACCCTGATCATATGAGGGTCTGATTTCTGTACAAAGTTGGATATATCTAGCTAAGTTTCTCTATCCTGCTTGGCAGCAGGGTGCATTAGCATTTTCACAAGCCAATTGAATAGCAAAGATTTTATCTGCTGTTTCAGAGACTGTGACAGCGCTGTAAGCTGCAGTCAACGGAACATTGGCAGTTTAGCTATAATTTTTTAAGTTTTCTTGTAACATTAAAGCACAATCATAATTTTGGAAAACAAACTCAGTTTTAAATAATAAAATCAATACCAAGAGTATTACTATTACTTTACAAAGTTTGGCGGTCAGTTCTTATATCTGAATGCTTGACCGTACAACTTTTAATACCTTAAAGAGATATTGTTCTGATTTCTAGGATAAGAATTATATAAAATGTTACCCAATTTTAAACATACCTTTAAAAACTTGTCCCCTAGGTTGGCTCAAGTCAAGTTTTCTGTTGTCTACACTGACTCAAACCCTAATTCCCAGTTTTAAATCCCACCTTTTGTCATCACGGTTACTTATTTTTAATCATACCCAATAATTTATAAGCCAATATTCAATAATCAAGGCATGTAGAATGTTTTTATACTTTTAAAACCAATCAGAAGCAAAAATGAAGTAATCATACATTTACTTATTTAGACCAGACAAAATTTAACCTTTTCTAATGGTAATTTTAAGAGAGGAACACCTTGTTATTTGTACTAGGAGAAACAGCCATCAGCTCCCTTGCCAAGTTGCGGCCCCTTTAAGAGTGGCTTTGCATACAATTAAGCCTCTGGCAGCTCTTCTATTGTGCTTCACTCCAAGGGTCAATTGAGGCTGCTTTTTAAAACAAGTCAAACTAAATCGAGAGGTAGATATCTAGCCAGTATAGAGTTTTAACCAATTTTTCTTTTCCTTTCAACATAAAACACAGGACAAATTCCATTCATACGACATAGACAACATAAAACAGTCAGTTTTGACATATAGACAGATTGGCGCACCAAGGACATACAATAAAGAGGAAAGAGAATTAGATGTCCCAAAGGGACTCAAGACATCCTACCTAAAAGACGCAAATCTAAAACTTAAGCATTTGTCCCATAGGGGCCAGAAAGGAAGTAGGACGTCTCCTATTTTCCTCCGGTCCCGAGGAGAGCTCTGAAACAGCTTACCTTCATTTTTCTTCCCCTGGTAATCGGGAAGGTTTGCTTTTCCTTGAGTTCATTTTCTCATAGTTAGGGTATAAAACATCTCTAGTCTGGGTTTCTTAACTCTAACTCCTCTCTCCCTTCTTTAGACAACTTCTGGCCCATTTCGAAAATTGAAACAGATGAAAACACTCACCTAGAGAAGGTTAACTTTCATGAGCAGTGAAAGACATCTCGCAATAATCAAGGGGCTGCAGCGACTCTTCTTAGGGGTCCGTCTGGAGAGGATCCGTGCCTCGAGCCCCACATATGGGCGCCACTTGTCCCTACCCGCAGGACCTAGTTATTCGCGTGGTCGAGGGGATCCTAACCTGAAATAGAAATGGGCGAGAGAAAGAAAGGAGCGAGACCAAGCAAGGTTTGTCAAGGTCTGTTTTATTCTTAGAAAGCTGCTGCTTATAAAGAGTAAAGAGAAAGAAAAATGGAGTCAGGAGGGTAGGGGAAGGGGTAAATCAATAACCGGGCTCAAACAATGGGTGAGCATCTGCTAATGGAATCTATCGTGGTTGATCTTACCTTGAATGTCCTGTGGTTAACCAAATCTCGAAATTCCCAAGCTACTTGTGCAAACATTATCTTGGTGCAAAAGGTCAGGCTCTCACACAATGAGTGAGGCCAGAAACAAAGCTTGTGCTCTAATGGCTCCCAACATTTTACTGCTATGCCCTTGTCTCCAGCAACACCACTCAAGGTAATGATTGACTATTCTCATGATATAATGAGGATAAAATTAACGTAATCGATAAAATTAACATAATCTTGGAAGACGTTCCCATTAACCCTCTATGATGTATGGTGTCTTGTTGAAATAAGTCACTTGTCTATTTTAAACACATGATTTGAGGTCCTTCCCTAAATCCATTTTATACTCCTCTTATGCTCTGCTGTGTTAAGAAAACCTACAGTGACCACCCTTGTTCTTTAAGGGACACAATTAAACATGTATTTAGTTTTTTTTTTTTTTTTTTTTGTTATTTTGGTTTTCATCTTTAGTTTGTTTTTTGTTTTTTGTTTTTTACCAAAAGTGTGGTATTTCAGTGGAAAATGTGATGTGCAGATATAAAATGTATGCTCAATGATTTCCTTTTTTATTTTTTTAATTATACCAATATCATCTTAGAAAACTTAGGAAAGTAGGTAATACACAAAATAAGAAAATTTTAAATGATCTAGAATTTCTTTATAAAATGCCACATTTCACTATCCAGTTTTGTCTTTTGTTACATATTTGCAGAATATCCTTTACTTGCCAGGTCTGTGTCACAATTCACATAATATTTTGTAGTGTATGTTTTTTAAAATTTAATTAAGTGCACCCAGGAGATGGCTCAGTGGGTAAAAGCACTTGCCACAAAAGTCTTACAACCTGAATCAGGGTCCCTAGAACCCATGCAAAAGCTGGACACAGAAACATTCATGTGTATAATCCCAGTGTGCCCCAAAACAGAGACTGGAGGCACTGACAGGAGGATCTGTAGAACCTCACAGGCCACCTTGCTAGATATGCACAGTGGGGAACTAGAGAGACCCTATTCTTAGACAAAGTAGAAGGTGAGAGCTAACACTTAATGTTGTCCTATGATCACAGAGAGAGAGAGAGAGAGAAAGAGAGAGAGAGAGAGAGAGAGAGAGAGAGAGAGAGAGAGAGAGAGAGAATACAGAAAGACAGACAAACATGGAGACAGATAGACAGACACACATTCACAAAATATTTTAAAAACTAGTTGACATGTCTTGAACTTCCATTCAATCAACCAACATAGATTTAAATAATTTTATTATCTGAAACATTGTAGTAGTTCATACATTGTAAAAATAATTCTGTGTGGTTTGGCTTTAGGCTCTTTCCAGTATTTTCTAGTCCTGCAAACATCAAGAACCCCTTTCCTTTCTAAAGAAGTATATAACATCTGCTCCTGAATTCCTATGCACTTTTTGGCATAGGTGTTCTTAGCACTATTCTGAGGTTCTATCTAAGACACATTGGAAATACACTTCCTAGGATTAGAAAACATTGGACCACATTGACAAAAAGTAACGGTTGAACCCCGCCATTCATGGGTTTCCAAATCAGGTCACAGCAAGTGCTGTTGGTGCATAGCTAGCTACCTCCCTACATTGGTCTCTAGGTTTCCTGGGATTGCCACCATTCTTCATTTCAAAGTGTGCTCCTGAACTCAGAAATGATATAGAATAACCAGATGTGGTGACACACACCTATAAATCCAAAACCAGGCTGGTAGACCTCTCTGAGTTCAAGCCAGACAGCCTGATCTATATATCAAGTTCAGAACCAGCCAGGAAGACATACTGAGACCTTGTCTCAAAGAGATTAAGAAAGAGCTGGGGAAAGAAAGAAAGAAAGAAAGAAAGAAAGAAAGAGAGAGAGAGAGAGAGAGAGAGAGAGAGAGAGAAAGAAAGAAAGAAAGAAAGGAAGGAAGGAAAGAAGGAAGGAAGACAGAAAGGGAGGAGGAGGGAGAGAAGGAAGGAAGGAAGGAGGGAAAGAGGGAGGGAGGGAGGGGGAGAGAGAAAGATTGGGAGGGAAGGAGGGAGGGAGGAGGAGAAAGGGCTGTGCAGTCTGTGGAATACTGTGGTGACAGACAGGTGGTCAAAAAACCTTTTCTTTTCCAGATCCAGGATTCTTCCCCAGGATTGATCTTATGCAAGTGGGAGAACTTCTAATCTGAATTATTCAAGTCAGCAGAGGCCTGGGGTTGCTTCCAGTGGCTGCCAATCTAAGTGTTTTACAAGACAGTGCTCATTTTGTGTGTTTGTGTGTGTGAAACAATTTGTAATCTAAGTTTTAAAAATGTGCAGTTATGCTCATTAGACTTGGGGGTGAAACTTACAGGGAGACAATTTGTCTAGCATTCACAAAGCCTCGAGTGGATGGCCAAATGCTACTGAAGTATTAATATAACCTATTTACCTACAGTGGGTAATTATGACATGCTGGCATTACTGGCCAGATCTCCATTTCCCATCACTTATGTCAGCATACTAAGCATTGCTTAGATTTCTCCACTCTGCCTGATAGTGCTATTCCTTAGTGTTTGTATTAACTGTGCCTGGTTTTTCTGTGTGCATTCTATGCAGAAACCAAGCCTGAAGAATGTACCCAAACAACCTTCTGAAGATGGTCACCAGCAAGGTTCCAAACAAGTGAGAGTGTTAAAAGCAACAGAGCCGCTCACATATGACATGAGAGAAGACAAAAGGATGTTCCATGCCACTGTGGCTACTGAGACTGAAGTCTTCAGAGGGAAGGCATTTGACATAGCCCTCAAGGAAAAGTTCATCCCCAAGAAAGTCATTGTCGTCTCGGATTATATTGGCTACAGTGAGTTTCTAGAGATATACAGAGCCTCCTGTGTATCAGAGGTGAACGACAATGTGATGAATATTCCATCTTCCCTGAGCCAATGCAACACCGAAAATGAATACTCTTTGTATACAAAGAGAAGGAACATTTGTGAATGGAATATTTACAGTGTATGTGGTAAGCTGTTAAATTATTTTTTAAAATTTCATTTGCAACCTCTGATTTCAAGTCTTAGCTTGGCAGCTGGAAATACGGTCAGTTTTCTGCACACAGGAAAACAAGACCTCCCTGATCAGGGAGCAGAAAGTGGAGTTTCCCATTTTAAGGTGTGGGATGGTGGCTTCTCATTCTTTTCAAGGTATCACCATGAAAATGTTTTAGAGACTCTACATAAAACCTGGAAAAACCTGGCATTTTACTGTGGTGATCCATTTATAGTATTTTGTATCAATACACAATGGTAACGTTTGTTGGCATTCCTCCCTAATCTTATCAGTAGCAGTTTACTTATCTATACTGGTAGAAGGACAGATTCTTTTTTCTTGGACCTTTATCTAGAGCATTGTTTCTCAGTCAATAGAAACCATCCTTATGAGAGAAGTCAAATGTACTTTGCAAAAGGAGTACATGTGGTTAATAGTCTTGTGATCTCTTAGCTATCTGTAGGGTCAGGCCACACCTGACTCCTTCAGACTTTTATGTTTCTTTCAGTCAGACTCCTAACCCTTATCTTGAGCATTGTTTTTCAGTCAATAGAGCTCATCTTTAGGGAGGAGATTACATATACCTTGTAAAGAGTTTCAATGTAAATACATCTTAAGCTTTCTTTTACACATAAGATTGAATAAATTATCATCAGGAAACTTTTTTTCCAAAATTGTACTGTGATTAAATATGCCTAAAATAAACTGCCCAGTGTCAGACTTTAGAAGTTTGAAACAACACCAGCTTCTGAGTAGGGCTGAGCTGGATTCCCTTTCTCCCTCCTGTGGATTGACACTCTGCTAGCCCTGATGTTTGTGGAGACCCTCCACATATTTGTCTTTCTGGATCCATGTTACATGACTTTGAATATTTCTTAGTTCCATGCATTTACCTGCAAATTTCATTTTTCCTTATGGCTAAACAGTATTTTGTATATGCATCATATTTTCATTATCCATTCATCAGCTGAAGGACATTTAGATTGTCATCATCTCCTAGCTATTGTAAATAAATTAGCAATAAAATAGTAGAGTGTCAATTCTTTTGACATATGCCAAACAATGGTCATGTGGAACATACATTGTATTTTTTAGGGCATTCTCCACACTGATTTCTAAAGGGCCTTACTGATTTGCAATGTCACCAAGAGTGAGATCAACACTGGCTATCCAATGTGTTCATGATCTTAGACATTCAGATTAAGTTAAGATGTATCAAGTGATTGTTGAGCAATTAAGCTCTACTGGAAATCCTAAGCAAGTATAACAGACTAGAAAATATATGTATTTTTAATCTTACATTAAGACAGCGGATTAAAAAATGTAGAGTGGATTGAGCAATTCTTAGACTTGAGGTGTATCTTTCAGTACCAATTCTCCTGCAAACATCATGCTTAGAAGAACCAACCATTGTTTGAAGTACGGTCTTATATTCTGTTGTATATATTCACCAGTGGAGTCTTGTTTTTATCCATGGTGTTTCTGTGTAGTATGTTTACGTGACTATGTAGATACACCTTAACAAAGTAAACCAAGTACAAGTGAGGAAAGCAGAATTGGGTGGTGCAGATTTAATGTTTGAAGTGTTGGAATACAGTAAATACATGTAAGCATAGAGAAAACACCGTCTATTTAATGGAGACTTGAACAATCTCAGACTTACAATGAGCCACAAGTCACCCTTCTTTGTTCTAGAGGCATTACCTGAGACACCCACAATGGCAATCAGCTTTATTCTGATTTTCTCTACTGGGGCTCCTTAAGAACTCTCATTTCTACCTGTGTGGTACTAGAATAATCCATCTGATACAGACCTTAAATAAGAAAATTTTGATAGACTCCTAAGACAGGATATGTAAACCAAAATGCATTAAGCTGCCTTGTTCCCATAATTCTAAACCTAGGACTGCATTGCCATATCAGACACAAGCTTGCACTATTTATATCTCTAAGATTTCTCAACCCCTGACACATTTCTCACAAGATCAATGTTTTGGGTTTTTTTGTTTGTGTGTTTGTTTTTTCAGAAAACAGTGAAGAGTGAATTCATTTACTACAGAATAGAAGATAGAACAGGAAGGATGGAAGTGGCGGCCTACAGACAATTTGTCAATATACTGTGAGCCTGGGGATAAACTTAGTCTCTTCTGCTTTGAATTGAGCTCCAGTTTGGATAAGTGGCAGCTGAGAGGTGTGAGGCACAGTTACGTGCAGGTGTGTGCTCTAAGGCATCACAGTACTTCCTAACAATCACTTTTAATACTCTGGTAAGATCTGGCTCTAACAGAAAAGAAATTAAGTTTTAAGAATTAATATATGTGAACATTTTCTTACCATAATTTTAAAAATAGGGCTGTTTTTCTTTGTTTTGTTTCTTTTTACTTTTGGTTTTTTAAAAATAATTTTTCCATAGAATATATTCTTATCCCAGTTTTTCCTACTGTATCTCCTCCCAGATCCTCCCACCTCCTCATCTATCCAACTCCTTTATCTCTCTATCTTTAGGGAAAAACAGGCAAAAATAACCAGAATAAAACAAAAAAAAACCATGCCTGTATGTATGGGTGCACACACACACACCGTAGAAACAAGAGATCAGAAACCATAAAAACAAACAAACAAACAAACAAAAAAACCAGCAGGGTAAAAAAATTCCAAAGCATTATGTAACAATAAAAACAATATCCAAAATAGCCATTGAATTCATTTTGATTCTGCTATCTACTTTTAAGTGTGATTTGTATGTCCAGTGAGATTCCATTGAAGAAAACTAATTTTTCCTTTGCAGGCAGTTGCATATTGGAAATAGCTTCTTGGTTAGGGATGGATGCTTATACCCACTTCCCCCTCCCAGTGTTGGACTTGTGCATGCCCTGTGCATTCTTCCTCAGTTTCTGTTGTGAGTTCATATATGTGCTGTTCCTGCTGGGTTTAGAAAGTCTAGTTTCCTTATTCTTCCATACTTCTGCTCTTAGACATTTTATGCCTCCTTATCCACATAGTTCCCTGAGCTCTGAGGGAAGGTATTTGATGAAGATATCACATTTAAAGCTGAATGTTCCAAGGTCTCTAACAATCTGCATATTGTCTGAATTTGGATTCTCTGTGTTATTTTCCTCTACTACTGGAGGAGGGAGCTTTTCTAGTGATGGCTGAGTGAGACAGTGATCTATAGGTATAGCAGAATGTCATTAGGAGTCATTCTGTCACTACATTCTTTAACAGAAAAATAGAATTTGGTTTTCTCCAGGTCTCTGGCTTACCCAGTAAATGGAGTAAATCATTGTAAAAGGAAGATATTCAGAAAGACTCTCAAACTATTATTCTCTAAGTTAAATAATAAAATTAATGTATTTATCAAAACAGAGAAAATAGAGGAATTTGGGTCTGATGAGTTTAAAACTCCAGTTCTTATATGTTTAAGCTGACTGAAGCCCCTGGAACTCAGGGGTTTCTATGAAATAACATTCATCATAGAGGAATATGGACATAACTCATAACATACATCATATGATTCACAGGATGCTTTAAGAAATCAGAGCACAAGGTACCAAGATCCATGTTCTCGTCATACACTGAGATTCACTATACACTACCAAAGACTGATACTAATGCATAGATGAAATATAGGAGCAGACCTACATGTTCACATAAAAATGCTTCCGTATCTCCGTTTTTCTTGGGACCATAAGTCAAACAGTCTGAATCTGCATCTCCATCCCCCAGCAGCTGCATCAGGCCTGCCTCTGTACGACCCTTTTAACCATCTCTGAGATGATATCTTCTACTCAACTCCTGCCTTTGGTACTGCAGTTTCCCCATCCTTACTATTGCTTCATGATATCTCCTGCTCTTCTATCTGTGCCCAAGCCTAGTAGGTAGAAGTAGCTCATTTTATGCTCTCAGGAAGCGGGAGTAAAGCTAATTCCAAAGACAGAGATGCAGTAAAGGAGTTAAGGATAAGAAAGGGAGGTGACCCATAGACACAATGTGGGTAAAGAAAAGTGTGGCAAGCTACATCTCAACTGACCTGACTGCATCCTTCTTCAAGGTCATCCAGACTAGGAAGAGAGACAATGAATCTCCCAATCACCATACAATTATTGAAACAGCTCAAAACCCCTACTCATGGATCCCTGAGCAACAATGGTAATGACATTGTGCTGATAAGCTGCAAGTGCAGAAGATGTGTATATGCTATATAGTGAAATAAAATGCATATAAAATCCAGCTCTTGATGCTTTGAAATAGTATTCTTTAAATTTGTTCCTTATGCATTTTAGATTCTCTGTATTACATGTTTCCATCTGTATGGCTCAGAATATGAAAGAAATAATAAACATTTTATCTAGATGGGTGGTTCCACAGGAGTCTCTTTTATCCATTTATGAGTCATTATAAAATAGCTGTTGGTTCTTTACAGATAAGAGTGAAACACACAGGGTTCAAAAAATATGCCAGATGCCAGGCAGTGGTGGCACACGCCTTTAATCCCAGCACTTGGGAGGCAGAGGCAGGTGGATTTCTGAGTTCAAGGCCAGCCTGGTCTACAGAGTGAGTTCCAGGACAGCCAGGGCTATACAGAGAAACCCTGTCTCGAAAAACCAAAAAATATGCCAGATACTGTGGGAGTGATAGTGAAGGACAAAGTTCTTTTCTTGAAGGACCAAGATGTGTTCCAATCAGAGAAATCAAGTTAAAAGGAAGGTAGAGTCTGAAGTCTGGTATGAATTGTTATCAAGACTTATGTTCCAGGGAGGGTTTCATTGGCTGAGAAAAAAAAGGGGTGAGGGGATGCCTTTTCAAAGCTCATCTCTGGGCAGGGTATGAATGATAATTTTACTAAATGAAAGTTTTCTGGTGGTTTCATGAAGTCCTAGTCTGCTAGAACATTTAGGCCTGTGATCTGGGTCATCCGAGTCTGTTCATTTATTCACATCCCAGGGATCCCCAGGAGTTCCCCCATTCCTTGGCTTTCACTTTTATGTGCCAGAGCTACTTGGAGGTATTCCAGGCAAAGACTCATATCAGGCAGATACTGGATGTAATTGGCCTGCTTTTGAGTAGAAAGACAGAGAATAGGGGTGGGCATACTCAGAGTAAGAGGGTAGAGACCCTGAGGGGTAGAAGGAGGAGGTTTACTATTATAAATTCCAAGGCTTTTTATTTCCAACCATCATACTGCAAAGAGACATTAAAGTTCTACCATTATGCATTGTGTCTGAAGATCCAAGAATCACAATATATTGTTTCATTTTCAATTATTTCACTCTCCGATTATGTGTCGTATTATAGTGTATAATAGTACACAGTACACAGTTGTCTTAGTCAGGGTTTCTATTTCTGCACAAAACTCAAGACCAAGAAGCAAGTTGGATCTCATGGAGACATTTCCTCACCTGAAGCTCCTTTCTCTGTGGTAACTCCAGCTTGTGTCAAGTTGACACACAAAAACCAGCCAGCACAACAGTATAATATCTAAATCTTGATATTATACATACATATATACATATACCCTTGCCTAATATTATGCTAATAGCACACACAGGTGTGTATACATTTATATTTACATGTAGACATACAGGTATTTAAACATGTACATAAATATAGTTATATGATTTCTTAGGTATATGTATCTTCATATATTTACTTCTTTGTAGAAAATAGTTTAGTCATTATATA
>JAPYYD010007192.1:0-10487 GCA_028551405.1 Uromys caudimaculatus
GAGGGCACCAAGGCCGTGACCAAGTACACCAGCTCCAAGTGAGTTCGCCTAACTCACTCCTAACCCAAAGGCTCTTTTCAGAGCCACCTACACTTTCAGTGCAAAAAGCTGTTGCACATGCGTCCATCTTGTAGTCACTTTGTGGTGCTGGACGTGGAAGCTCGCGCATTTTCTCTCGCGCGGTCTCTCTCTCTCTCTCTCTCTCTCTCTCTCTCTCTCTCTCTCTCCTACTCCCTCTCTCTCTTTGTGTGTGTGTGTGTGTGTGCGCGCGCGCGCGGGGTCAGTAAGTGTCTTTGAAAGTCATTTGTGTTTCTTTTTGTTTTAGTTTTTCTTGACAGGGTTTCTTTGTGTAGCCCTGTCCTGGAACTTTGTATGCCAGTCTGGCCTGGAACTCAAATCTCCTGTCTCTTCCTCTGGAGTCCTGGGACTTAAGATGTGTAGGAACACAGGCAGTTTATGTCATGCCATTTTGTAGCAACCTTATGTAATTACATTTGTGCCTATACTACATATCACAAGGCACAGGTCAGTAGCCATTAACAAATTGCCTGAATTTCCTGTTAATGAATAGTAACTCATTTATAAACAGTTTTCAGAATACATGGTTATAACCACTGAATATCACAGCCTGTATAAACACTGATAGGTGATGAGTGTCTCCAAGACAAAAAATAAAATCTGGAGCCTATTCCCTGATCCAAAGGAAATTTCTTTCACAAAATTGGAAGCATTTTGTTGTTGCTGTTATTGACAGTTGCCATTCTCAGGTGCCTCATCGGCTCACCAATATATCAACAAGCTTATGAAAGAGTAATCCTGGCCCAAAGTGGCTGGGGGAAGTCAATGGACCATATGCTGTGTGACCAAGCAGGGGCATGCATGGTTCTGGAACCTAACTTCTGAGCCAGCAGAACTTAAGGTCGCGGGAACGGAAAGTAAAAGTTTCCAGAGTGAGTCATGAGGAGAGATTGTGAGTGGAACCTTTCTGGGATCCACCTCTTAATTCCTAGACCTGTCAATCCTGGCTATGGGAGAAACCATGCCATGTATTGGGCCCTGAGTCAAACTGCTTTCTGGAGAAACCTGACACAACCTTCCATGCTATTGCCACATAAATGATACTGTAATTGTGTCTTCAAAGGGACGTTCCAAGTCAGCTTCTTTAGGGTCCTGGGACTCTTGGTAAGACCAGTGGATTTTATGAGTGTGGACCCACTGTCTCACTTCTCTGGGTATGAAATGAGTCCTTAGTTGGAAACATTGCTGTGTGGACCATCATGACAGTGTGTAAGGCATTCTGTAAGTCCTGAGATGATGGTTTTGGCAGAAATCTTATGTGCAGAAAAGGCAAATCCATAACCAGAATAAGTATGTAGTTCGGTAAGAACAAATCCATCTTTACATGGAAGAAACAGAACACTGCAGTCCACCTGCCCTTCAGTCACTGCATGATCACCCCAGGCAATGGTGCTATATCAGAGAGGAACGGTCGCAGATTTGACACAGCAGCAGCTGTAGTGTGTTCAACCTTGGTGTGTGGAAGTTCAGGTTTTTGACCCCCTGTGTAACCTCCATCTCTGCCACATGGGCACAAATAAACAAGGAAAGAGGAAGACTGTCCAAAGAATGGGCAATCTTATCTAACTTGATTATTAACTCCTTTGCTAAAGTCACCATTCAATGAGTATTGACATTGGGCACAGTATCTTCACATTCATTGTTCATGCAAACACATCTTGCCCAAATATCTTTCTCAACAATTTTCCATCCTCACTTTTTATAAGTCTGACCATCCAGCCAATTCATTGGCTATATAACCCATGAATCAGTAAAAAATTTCACATCTGGACACACATCTCTCCTTCCTAACAAAATATATATGACCATGTGTACCACACCATATTCTACCCACCATGAAGATTTCCCTTCACCAGTGTCTTTGAGGGTTGACTCAAAAGGGGGTTGGAATGCTGTAGCTATCCACTTCTGGATGCTTCTTACATAACATGCAGAACCATCAGTAAACCAGGCCACAGTCTGTTCTTCTTCAGTCCATTATAGAGCATACCCCATGAGGCTACAGGTGCATGTTTGAGAAGTAGAAACCATAGGTATTTGGCAAACTACTTCATGTACCTCGTGTAAGCCCACAGGACCTACTCAGGCCCAGTCACATATGTATACTCAATTTGTACTTGACAAGTATTGTTCTGTGCACATCCACCTTTCTGGCCTGATGAGTCAGATAATACCCAGCTGCTGAGGGGCAATTCAGTCACATGGTAACTTGGTGTCCATTGTCAAATGTTCAGCTTCCATTAAGGTTCAATAGCAGGGCAAGAGCTGTTTCTAGAAAGAATAGTTTTCTGTAGATGATAGTAGAGCCTTGCTCCAAAATCCACAGGGGCTGCCAAAGGCTCCAGATGTTTAGTGAATGTGCATGTGTGTGTGTGTGTGTGTGTGTGTGTGTGTGTGTGTGTGTGTGTACACAAGTGTAGTGTGGCATATGTGAGCAGTCAGAACAATTGGGATACTCTTTTTGATACTGGAATATGTCTTTAAAGTACTACATTCTCCAAATGCCTCCTCTCACTCATTCGTAGTGTTGCTCCACTAGCTGCCAGACAGATGGGAACACAACCCCACTTTTAAACTTAAATTTTCTTCTTTCTGTCGACAGGGTTTCATTATGTAATATTGGTGTCCTAGAGCTCACTACATAACCAGGTTTTATTGGGAGTCAGAGAGATCCTGCTGCAGCCTCCGATGTCTGGCAATATAAGTGTGTGCCAACTCATCTTGTTTTTGATTTTTTTTTTTTTTTTTTTGAGACAGTGTCTGTGCAGTTGAGAATGACTTACTATTCCTTGACCCACATTTAGTTCCCAGAACCCACGTGTGACTGTTGGGAACAAGCAAAAGAAATGTATCTTAAATATGACTGGTTCATTTTCTGACTCCATTTAATCATAGGGAGAAACTAAATTCTAGGACCCAGGCTCTAGGGAGTCGGGGGCTTCCTAATAGCTGAACAGCTTCTGTTATAAGGACACAGTTGTCTAAGCCTAGACTTCAAAGACAGCTTCTTCATCTTGCTGGCAGGGTAAACTAAGTTGATTTTCTCAGGCCCAGGAACCTACTTCTATTCTGATTGAAAGAGACTCCTTTGTTTAACTCCTATGTCAAACTATGCCTGGACAATGCTACAGCCCACCCCTCTCTCCCTCGGTTTATGTGTTTATGGTTCCATCCTTTAAGTGTGCTGCACATTTCTTCAAGGTCACATTTCAGTCCTGAGTCTGTTCTTTGGCCCTGATCAATCAGTAGTGGCTAATTACAATAAATTTGTGTCATGTGCATTTACCTGGTGTTTGAGTTATGTTGGATTTTAGGAGACCCCACAACAGTGACGTACAGCATCTCGTCACTCCAGTTTCAGAGATCAGATACGTTCTTTTGAGCCATCTGAGCCCCCGAAGCACATGGTAGACATCATACACTGAGGCACACAAGCATATACAGAAATAAAAATAAATGAAAAGGACATTTTAAAAATGAAATGGCAGATGTGGTGGCTCATGCCAGCAATTGGGAGACTGAGGCAGGCATTCAAGGTCACACAGCAAAACTCTGCCTCCCCCTCAAAACAAAACAAAAATTTTACTAACATGGGCAAGTAAAAGTAAAAATTTCCTGTTTTCTATTAGGTCAGCATGTGTAATATATTTGTAAATTTAGCACAGGAGTGTTTGGCCCTTCTTTTATGTCCTCAATTTTCTCCATTCCTCTTTCTATTTGTTTTTAGTTGGGGGTGTGTGTATGGGGGAGTGTGCTTCATTCTGTTTTGAAGTATGGTCTTGCTATGTAGTCCAGGCTGGGCTCTAACTCTCAGCAATCCTCCTGCCTAGGCTTTCCATGTACTGGAATTACAGGCATGCATCCTGACACCTGGCTCACCCCCACCTCCACTCCCAGTGTGGCGCATCAGACACAGGGCCTCAGCAATGCTAGGCAACAACACTATAGGACAATCACTCTGCCAGCTGAGCTGCATCCTAAGCCAAGAAGAGACTTACGGGGGAAAAAAATCTCTTGCCCTTGCTTGGGAAAGGTTCCTTACTGACCCACAGTGCACACTGAGTGCTGTCAATGAGTAAGGTAAAAGCAACTGTACTCAGTGTATTCATGTACAGTCTGGGGGTTTGACTGTGAAGCAGGAGTCCTATGAAGGCGGTCACTACTGGTAAAAAGACGTCTATGCCTTTGTGTTTGCTTTTCTGTTTGCCTTATGATAAAGGGCCTCAGGTAGCTTGGGTGACCTTGAAGTTCCACTTTTCTGCCTTTGCACCTATGTCTTGGGTTACAGGCGTAAACCATGGTGCAGGGTTTTATGTGGTGCTAGGTATCCAGCATCTTGCATATTAAGAAAGCACTGTACCAGCTGAGCTCCTGCAGTCTCTCTATTAGCCCAGGTTGTTCTGAAACTCACAGCACTCATCCCATCTCGATCTTAAAAGCTGGCTTGATAGGCCTATGCCTTAGTCAGGGTTTCCATTCCTGCACAAAACATCATGACCAAGATTCTGCAAATTGTGGAGGAAAGGGTTTATTCAGCTTACACTTCCACATTGCTGTTCATCACCAAAGGAGGTCAGGACTGGAACTCAAGCAGTCATGAAGTAGGAGCTGATACAGAGGTCACAGAGGGATGTCTCTTACTGGCCTGCTCAGCAGGCTTTCTTATAGATCCCAAGACTACCAGCCCACAGATGGTACCAGCCACAAGGGGCCCTCCCCCCTTGATCACTAATTGAAGAAATGCCTTACACCGGGATCTCATGGAGGCATTTTCTCAACTGAAACTCCTTTCTCTGTGATAACTCCAGCTTGTGTCATGTTGACACACAAAACCAGCCAGTACAGCCTATTTGCTAATCCTCCATCTCAGACGTATTTATTCTGAGACTTAAGAATGGTTTTGTTGCTGTGATAAAACACCATGACCATAATACTACCTGAGGACCCAGCTATACTATTCCTGGGCATATACTCAAAAGATGCTCCAACATGTAATAAGGACACATGCTCCACTATGTTGATAGCAACCATATTTATAATATATTTATTTTATATTTATAGCAATATTTTAGCCAGAAGCTAGAAATAACCCAGGTGTCCCTCATCAAGGAATGGATACAGAAAATGTGGTACATTTACACAACAGACGGAAGGAAAGGCCATCCAGAGACTGCCTCACCTGGGGATCCATCCCATATACAGTCACCAAACAAGGAGGCTATTGTGGATTCTGGGAAGTGCTTGCTGATGGAAGCATGATAAGCTGTCTCCTGAGAGGCTCTGCTCTTAGCCGACCATTGGACTGAGCACAGGGGTCCCAGATGGAGGAGTTGGAGAAGGGACTGAAGGAGCTGAAGAAGTTTGCAGCCCCATGGAGGAAGCAACAGTGTCATCAGGCCAGACCCCCAGAGATCCTTAGGGACTGAGCCACCAACCAAAGAATACACATGGAGCAACAATGGCGCTGGCCATACATTTAGCAGAGAATGGCCTTGTTGGACATCAGTGGGAGGAGAGGCCCTTGACTCCTGAGTGTGTTCGATGCCCCAGTGTAGGAAAATGCCAGGACAGGCGGACAGGAGTGGGTGTGTGTGGGAGCATCCTCATAGAGGCAGGGGGAGAGGGAATGGGATGGGGGTTTTTGAAGGGGAGACCTGGAAAGGGATAAACATTTGAAATGTAAATAAAGTAAATATCCAATTAAAAAAAGATGCAATTAAAAAAACAAACAAAGAAACAAAAAACACCATGACCAAAGCAACTTGAGGGAGGAAAGGGCTTGTCCCCATCTTACAGGTTATATATAGGTCATGCTTGAGGGAAGTTGGATCTTGAATTCAAAGTAGGAACTTGCTGGCAGGAACTAAAGCAAAGACCATAGAGGCATGCTGCTTTCTGGCTTGCTTCAATTCTTTGTACTCAGCCATATTATACGGGCCACCTCGGGCCACCTGGCCAAAGTGGGACTGCCCACAGTGAGCTTGGCCCTCCTACATCAATCATCAATCTGATGCCCCCTCAGCCTCATGTGATGGAGGCAGTTCCTCATTGGAAGTTCCCCTTTTTGTTCAGGTGGTTACAGTTCCTGTCAAGTTGACAACCCATCAGGACAATGTTATAAACGTACCAGCCCGCTGTCAAAGTGTTTCCCTGCTGTGTGAGTGCACAAGACCATGACTGACAGCTTTATAAAACAAAATTTATTACAGAAAGTACACAGGAAAAAAATATAGCATTCACATTTATATTCTTTCCACTATTTGGGCATACGTGTGCTATTTAGCTATAAAGATATAGTTTAATGATCAAATGATTTAATGCCCAAAAGTAAAACTGAACTATACACCAGGTGGTGGTAGCCCACGCCTTTAATCCCAATACTCTGCAGACAGAGCCAGGAGGATCTCTGAGTTTGAGGCCAGCCTGTTCTAGAGAGTTTGCTCAGGGCTACACAGAAAAAGAAACCTTGTTTCAAACAAACAAACAAACAAACAAAACAAAACAAGCAATCAAAGCAAACAAAACTAAAAAAAAAAAAAAACAAACCAAACAAACCCATAACCCCCCCTCACCGAACTCTAAAACCAACTCCCCCACTTTCACACCCATAAAAGAAACCAAATAAACCAAACAAAAAACCCTAACACACCTTGTGAAGTCTTAACAAATAGCAACAGGGACAAACATAACAAGGCACACTGTTCTCAATACATTAAGTCCACCCATACATTCGGATTCTGAGTATATTAAAAATTTTCCCAGGTTTCCTTCCCTTAACCCTGCTACTAATAAATAAATAAATAATAAATGTTGTATAACATTTTTTTAAAAAAAGTGATTCCCAACTCATTTTTAATGGTGGCTCACAATTGTGATTTTTTAAAAAATCTAAATTAGCTGGTTTGTCAAGTCCCACTATTCCATAAATATATTATACCTTTAATGTCTCAGACCTTGCATAACTTTTATGCAAATCTTTTACTTTCTACAGGAATGAAATTTGTTTACACGGAGCTGTCACATTTACCCACCTCCAGTACATTTCCAGAACATGATGATCACCTGGAGCAAGGCCGATTTCCCCTTTTTTTCTATTTCTTTACATCAATTCTGTTTAAACGAGCCTTTCAAAAAGATTTCGAGGTGGGAGTCCAGCCAAAGGGGAAAAGACACTGTAACCACTTCATTATAGTAAAACCAAGTGAACTTGCTGTACTTGTGTGCTAGTTAGCTCAGTTTATGTTCTGGCAGGAGCTCTTTCTTCTTTGTCCCCCCCTTCTCCCCCCTCACTCCTTCTCTTCTTTTTCCTCTTCTCCCCCCCCCCCTTTTTTTTTTTTTTGACACAGAGAGAGTCTCATGGAATTCTTGCTGCCATGGAGCTCTTTCTTGAGACCAGGCCAGTAGGCAAGTTTCACACTCATAGAGCCTGCCTCCCAAGTGCTTGGCTTAAAGCTGGTAGGATCAAGCCCTCTGCCTGGGACACTGTTTTACACAAAAGAAATTGCCTTAAAGAGATGTTTTGCCTTTGGCTTCTTGTCCTCTCTGTGACCTTGAGATTCCTTTCTGTGTGAAAGCCAGGGAACTGGTAGCAGATGAGGTGGGCCCTTCAAAAGATTACGGGAATTCCTTATTGCCATGTGGCAGCAGTGCGGGAGATTCTTTCCCTGTAGTTCTGAGGCTAACAGCACATGTCCTAATTGGAGTATTCATCTTTTCAAATGCATATAGAACACTATGCCTGTTGGACTGCAAACGGAAAGCATTTGAGGCACAGCAAACTCAGGTAGGGACTTGGTTTGACTTTCTCTTAAAAGACAAATCGTCCAAAGACAAATGTCCAGAAGCTACTTCCAAAAATCGTCTGAAGTAGAGACTGCTTCTGCAGAGATCTCAAGATCAACTCCTTGTGCATACAGACTTGCCACAAATGGTTTATTGCAAGACTGTTCCCTAGCTTACTTCCTTTCCACTTGTTTGCCTGTATGTCTTCTGTCCCCCACTAAGAAAGAATATAAACTTCAAGATATCGCTGATCAGGGTATTTGGTTTTCTTTCCTGTAATATACCTACACACTTTGTTAGACCTGAGAAAAACCACAGCTATCTTGATTAAAGCAAGCTTTATATTTAGATCTGGGAAGCCTGCTGCCTCTCCCAAAGTTAAGATTTCTGAGAGCAGCCCCCTTATTGGCTGTTGAGGTACCTTTTATTAGGAAACATTAGGGCTGATAGAAAACACTTGTGTTGTTAGCACCAAGACTGAAGAGTGGGGGACTCAGGGCTCAAGGCTGCCTGTGAGGTTATACAGTTATAAAAATACACCCTGTGGAAGGGGCGTCATCAAGTTATCTGGGAAGGAGCATTTAGTAAGGCTAAAGGACAATCATATTGCAGGTTCAGGAGTTTAGCATCATATGTTATGGGGCCACAAGATTAGTAAGTTGAAAGACCTGTTTTGCAGGATACATTAGGCGTGGGAAACAAAGTTACTCTTGTAAGGTATGGAGACTTAATAACAGTATTGTTCCTGTTTTGGTCTCACAACTTTTCTGGCTAATCGATTTACCACCATATTCTTAATCATGCCACACTGAGAGGAGAGAAGGAAATTTTACTTTCCCTCACAAGAATTCAGTCTGAAATTCTTCTAACTCTAAAACTGAAGTGGATGGACAAGCCTGTAAGCATAGTGTAAGGCCAAGAGAAGAGGTTTTCTAGTTAAGTCTTGTTACAGAGAACACACAAAACCAAAAATCCAAAGCTGCCAACTCTCCATGGAAAACCCAAACCCCAAACCAAAATGGTGAAAAAGAAAAGAAAAAGAAAGAGACCGTATTACATAATGGGATAAATTAAAACATTTATTTTATAATGTATTAAATAACTCTTTGTCAGGATCATATTTTGGAGGGTAGTTCACAGTTCGGTCTCCACTCAGACAGGTCTGTATTTATGTTGCGGCTTCAGTTCAATCATTTTAATTTCCTCAACTTTAAAAGGAAGGAAGATAATAGAATTTGTTCCACAGGATTCTATAGAGATTAATGAAGATGATTAAGGAAAATGGTTAGCTTTCTTAAGACCTTACTAGTCATACAACAGCCAAAGTTCCTTTTAGCAGGGGCACACTAACATCCCATTGATATTTAACTACTTTGAGCTGTACATATTCGCACTTAAGCCAACAATATTTGCATTTATTATCCTAGAGAACTTATAGAAAGAGAGTTCTTTTTCTTAAGTTTGTTTGATTTAATCTTTACTTAGTATTTTATTCTTTACTTAGTATTTTTCAACTTCCAGGACAATCCCAAGTAATCAATATCCTTTTGAGTTTTTTTTCCTCCCACAGTCTAATGTCAAATCATCACCACACCAGTAGACAATGAAGGTGGAACAGAAGAATTTATAAAAGTTGAACACACTTAGGAAATCAGAAAAAAGTTTTCTATTTTATTGGGGCTTAGCTGGGGCCTTGTAAAAGAGCAAGTCTGGTTGTATAGGCCTGTAATTCCAGCGACTCATGAAACTGAGGCAGTAAGTCCCATCTTGAGGCTAGCCCGACTAGAATTAGTTCGAGAACATACTGCTAACCAGTAAAATTCGCTCTGAAAAAAAAAAACCTTAAACCAAACGACAAAAAAAAAAAAAAGTACCCAATCAAGTTAAGCTGCGCCTGACTACATCTCTTAATTTTTCAACAAGAATCAAGTAGAGCTCTGGGCTCCAAAAGACGATTTATGACTTTCACACCTACTTCCAGACCCAAGTTCCAGCAGGAACACGAGGTGTCTTATTGAACAGAATCTACTGTGACGTCTCAGTTTCAGGAGTTCAAAATCAGATTTAAAACACTGGGTCACAGAACTAACAAAACAGGCTAAATTTCAACTAAGCATTCTTCAAGTACTCTGGAATACTAAGAACAATAAAAGCAATGTTAATGCCAGTGTGGGTGCAAGCATTTAACCCCAATACTCAAGAAGCAGAGGGATGAGCACTCGGTCTTCGAGGTTAAGCCGACCTACATAGAGAATTCTAGGACAGCCTGGAGAAGAAAAACAATCCTAAGGTTAAAATAAACTAAACAAAAATGCAAAACAAAACCCGAAGACAAGAAACCAAACGAAACCCTAAGAAATAGAAACCAGTATGTGCAGGTCAGCTAGAGCCACCTAACAAGCAATCCAGCTCTGTTTTGAGAACGTGAGTGGCTCTGAAAAGAGCCTTTGGGTTAGGAGTGAGTTAGGCGAACTCACTTGGAGCTGGTGTACTTGGTCACGGCCTTGGTGCCCTCGGACACGGCGTGCTTGGCCAGCTCCCCGGGCAGCAGCAGGCGCACGGCCGTCTGGATCTCCCGGGACGTGATGGTCGAGCGCTTGTTGTAATGCGCCAGGCGCGACGCCTCG
>JAPYYD010007193.1:0-10487 GCA_028551405.1 Uromys caudimaculatus
GTTAGAGTCACACCAAGATATTGTTTGTGACAATTGTGAAGGGTGTCATTTCCCTAATTTCTTTCTCAGCCTGTTTATCCTTTGAGTATAGGAAGGCTACTGATTTGTTTGAGTTAATTTTATATCTGGCGACATTGCTGAAGTTGTTTATCAGCTGCAGGAGTTCTCTGGTGGAGTTTTTTGGGTCACTTAAGTATATGATCATATCATCTGCAAATAGTGATAATTTGATTTCTTCCTTACCAATTTGTATCCCTTTGACCTCCTTTTGTTGTCTAATTGCTCTAGCTAGAACTTCAATTACTATATTGAATAGATAGGGAGATTGAGAGGGCAGCCTTGTTTAGTCCCTGATCTTAGTGGGATTGCTTCAAGTTTCTCTCCATTTAGTTTGATGTTGGCTATTGGTTTACTGTATATTGCTTTTACTATATTTAGGTATGGGCCTTGAATTCCTGATCTTTCCAAGACTTTTATCATGAAGGGATGTTGAATTTTGTCAAATGCTTTTTGAACATCTAAAGAAATGTTTTTGTGGTTTTTTCTTTGAGTTTGTTTATGTAGTGAATTACATTGATGGATTTCCGGGTATTGAACCATCCCTGCATCCCTGGGATGAAGCCTACTTGATCAAGATGAATGATCGTTTTGATGTGTTCTTGGATTCGGTTTGTGAGAATTTTATTGAATATTTTTGCATCGATATACATAAGAGAAATTGGTCTGAAGTTTTCTTTGTTTGTTGGGTCTTTGTTAGGTTTTGGTATCAGTGTGATTGTGGCATCATCGAACGAATTGGGTAGTGTTCCTTCTGTTTCTATTTTGTGGAATAGATTGAAGAGTATTGGTATTAGGTCTTCTTTGAAGGTCTGATAGAATTCTCTAGTGAACACATCTGGACCCGGGCTTTTTTTGGTTGGGAGACTTTTAATGACTACCTCTATTTCTTTAGGCATTATGGCACTGTTTAGATGGTTTATCTGATCCTGACTTAGCTTTGGTATTTGATATCTGTGTAGAAAATTGTCCACTTCATCCAAATATTGCAGTTTTGTTGAGTATAGGCTTTTGTAGTAGGATCTGTTGGTTTTTTGAATTTCCTCAGAATCTGTTGTTATGTGTCCCTTTTCATTTCTAATTTTGTTAATTTGAGATCTCTCCAATTTCTATATGAAGGCAATTAGTGCTATGAACTGTCCTCTTAGCACTGTACTCATTGTGTCTCATAAGTTTTGATATGTTGTGTTTTAATTTTCTTTGAATTCTAGAAAGTCTTTTATTTATTTCTTTATTTCTTCTTTGACCCAGTGGTAATCGAATATAGGGATAATCAGTTTCCATGAGTTTGTAGGCTTTCTGTTATTTTTGTTTTTGTTGAAGTCCTGCTTTAATCCATGCTGATCTGAAAGGCATAGGGGTTATTTCAGTCTTCTTCTATATGTTGAGGCTTGCTTTGTGGCTAAGTGTATGGTCAATTTTAGAGAAGGTGCTGAGAAGAAGGTGCATTCTTTTTTTTTGTTTGCATGAAAGGTTCTGTAGATACCTGTTAGGACCATTTGTTTTCTAACATCTGTTAGTTTTGTAATTTATCTGTTTCGTTTCTATTTCGATCACCCATCAGTTGGTTAGAGTGGGGTATCAAAGTCACCCACTATTAATGTGTGAGGTTTGATGTGTGATTTAAGTTTGGTAATATTTCTTTTATGAATGTGGGTTCTTTTGTACTTGGGGCTTAGATGTTCATAGTTGAGAGGTCATCTTTGTGGATTTTTCCTTTGATGAATATGAAGTGTTTTTTTCCATCTCTTTTGATTAGTTTTTTTGAAAGTCTATTTTATTAGATATTAGAATGGCTATTCTATCTTGTTTCTTGCTTTATTTTCTCAGAAAATCTTTTCTCAGCCCTTTACTCTGAGGTACTGTCTATTGTTGCTGAAGTGTGTTTTTTGTATGCAGCAGAATGAAGGCTCTTGTTTATACATTTGCTCTGTTAGCCTGTTTCTTTTCATATGTGAATTGAATCCATTGATGTTGAGAGATATTAATGATGAATGATTGTTAGTTCCTGTTATTCTAATGTTGGTGGTGTTAACACATGTGTGTGTGTGTGTGTGTGTGTGTGTGTGTGTGTGTGTGTGTTTGTGTGTTTCTCTTCTTTTGGTTTGGCTGTGACATGATAGATTTCTTCTTTTTTCTTGGGTGTAGTTACCCTGCTTGTGTTGGAGTTTGGTATGGATTAGTAGAAAGATATCATTTAAATTTGGTTTTGTCATGCAATATCTTGGTTTCTCCATCTATGCTGATTGAAAATTTTGCTGGGGATAGTAGTCTAGGCTGACATCTGTGGTCTCTTAGGTTCTGCAAGACATCTGCCCAGGACTTTCTGGCTTTTAGAATTTCTGTTGAGCACTCAACAGTTATTTGGTGTAATTCTGATAGGTTTCTTGGCACATTTTCCCTTGCAGCTTTTGATATCTTTTATTCTGTACATTTATTGTTTTGATTTTTATATAATGGGAGGATTTTTTTTTGTGGTTCATTCTACTTTGTGTTCTATAAGTTCCTTGTATATTTATAGCCATCTACTTCTTTAGGTTGGGGAAATATTCTTCTATGATTTTGTTGAAGATATTTTCTGGGCCTTTGAACTAAATCTTTTCCCTCTTTTATCCATATTATTCTTATTTTTGGTGTTTTCTTAGTATCCCAAATTACATGGATGTTTTGTGTTAGAAACATTTTTAGATTTGCCATTTTTTTTACTGATGTATCCATTTATTCCTTCGTATCTCCTATTCCTGTGATTTTCCCTTCCATCTATTGTATTTTGTTGGTGATAGTTGTGCATGTAGTTCTTAGTCTCTTTCCTAGGGTTTTCTTTTTTTTTCCACATTGCTAATTAGCCCTTTCATTGTTTTGTTTTGTTTTGTTTTTTTAAATTGAGGGTCCCTTACTAGTCTTGCTTCTATAAATGGCCAAGATCAAGGGAAGGGGGAGTGCAACCAGCTGGTGCAGGGAGGGTCATTTTCATATTTCATTTACACACAAAACTAAACAGACAAGTACAGAGTCACTATTGTGGTTAGAAGTTGGCAGCATGCGATGGGGAGGGATGAGAAATAGGGGTATCATTAAAAAATACAGGCTCCCCCAAACTGGGTGCCTAGGACAGGACTTGGTCTGCTTCAACCCAAGAGGAATTAGAAGATCAAAAGCAGTTTGGGAAGGCCAGAACAGTCAGAGATGGAGGGAGAAGGACAGTCCAGGGAGTGGGAGGCATGTTTGGCAACTGGGGTGAAGAAATAGCCCTCCCCCTGCTGGGATCCTTCAAGCCCCTCTGGTCTGGCAAGAAAGGGGAAGCCTGCAACATCCAAGAGCAGGTCTCGGACTGCTAGATGCTCTAAGCAGGTGGCTGTAGGTGGCTCACAAAGGCTTGCCCTCCTCAGAAATGACAGCACTGCCATCTAGTTTCTCTGCCAGGGTGCAGTGGTCCTTTACCTCCTGTAGTGGCCATTTCTGATTGTCAACTTGACTATATCTGGAGAGAATTACAATCCAGAATTAGAAGGCTCACCTATGATCTAGATCTTGAGTCTGGAAGACACAAGTTTCAGGTGTGGTGGTACGTGCACCTCTAATGTGGGCCACACCTGCTGCTGGAGACCTACATAAGGACATTGGAAGGAGGGAGATTCAATCTTCTTCATCTGCGAGCCTTGTGGGACTAAGCAACTGCTAGATCCTCGGGTTTTCATTCACAGCTACTGCTGACCATTGTTGGGGAGTTTGAATATAGACTGTAAGTTATTAACAAATTCTCTTACTATATAGAGACTACCTATAAGTTCTGTGACTCTAGAGAACCCTGACTAATACAGAAGTTGGTAGTGAGAGTGTCTCTAGAGGAGCAGAAAGCAGTATAAGAATGAATCTTTTAAGAATCTGGAGTTGGTTTAATAATTCACCAGCACCTTCAACTGCTGAATCCTCTCAGGATACACTCTCTTCTGGGAGCTCGGAGGATACTGAAGACCCATGGTTGGAAATATATTTTAAACTTAAAGAAGCTAATGCCATTGAGAATCGTAATGAAGGCGGTGATTGTGTGCTCAAGACTTTTTGCAATATGGGAAAAAAATTTGAAAATGACTTTGCTGGCTGGTTGCTCTTAGTATGTCTGGAAAAGATGATGAAGGAAAAGAAGGAGTTGTATAATAAAATTGAACAGATCCAGATGGAAGTGAGTAATATAAAAGTTGCTAAGTATGTCCTTGAAGAGAATCTTTTCTCCAGCAGCCATAGAGCTCAGGTTGCAGAAAATCAAACTGAAGCCCTCATTATAAGGTTGGCTGAATTGCAGCAAAAGTTCAGGTCTCAGCCTCAGAGTGTGTCAGCAGTTAAAGTAAGGGCATTGATTGGCAAAGAATCGGATCCTATAACTTGGGATGGGATGTGTGAGAAGACCCTGTTGAAGCTGAGAATTCTGAATTTTCAGATTCTCAATGGTTTACCCCACCTGAGGAAGTAGTATCCTTGGCCCCACCCCTTGAAATAATGCCTTCTCCACATGAAGAAGTTAATACTTCAGAGTCTGATGGGCCAGCGGTGACTTTTGCTGAAGAAAATGTCAGACAAGATAATAAGGCCCACCAATAGTTTCTTCTAGACCTATAACCAGACTCAAGGCAAAACAGGCCCCTAGAGGGGAGGTAGAAAGTGTAGTCCATGAGGAAGTGCCCTATACTACTAAGGAGCTTAATGAGTTTGCTATTCATTCAAGCAGAAGTCTGGAGAATATGTGTGGGAATGGATTTTAAGGGTGTGGGATAATGGTAGAAGGAACATAAAACTAGATCAGGCTGAGTTTATTGACATGGGTCCTCTGAGTGGAGATTCTAGGTTTAATATGGAAGCTCGCACAGTTAAAAAAGGTGTCAGAAGTTTGTGTGAATGGTTGGCTGAAGTGTTTATCAGAAGATGGCGTATGAAAAGGAGTTGGGGATTCCTGATATTCCTTGGTTTGGCGTTGATGAAGGGATTTTAAGGCTCAGGGAAATTGCAATGCTAGAGTGGATATGTTGTGTAAAACCTAATTCTCCACAATGGGAAGGCCCAGAAGATATGCCCTTCATCAATCCTAGAAGACACAAACTGGTGAGAGGGCCACCAGCACATTTGAAAAGCTTTGTTCTTGCCCTTTTCCTTGTGCCAGACCTTAGGGTTGGAGATGCAGCTGCTCAATTAGATGAATTAAATGCAATGGGTTTAATTGGGCCTCAAGGTAACAAGGGCCAGGTGGCAGCACTGAATCACCAGAGACAAGTTGGTTGTAGTTATTATCATGGACAGCGTAGACAAAACAACATTTATAATGACATATACTATGATGATCAGCACAGGAGAAGTGAAATTTATAATGGCATGACTCGTTCAGACCTTTGGTTCTGGCTAATCAGTCATGGTGTTTCCAGGTATGAAATACATAGGAAGCCTACTGCATATCTCTTTGATCTGTATAAGCAGAAAAATTCTCAAACAAATGAAAGAAAGGCTACATTGGATCCTGACAAAAGGCAGTCTCGGCCAGTGAATCAATTTCCAGACTTGAGCCAGTTTACAGACCCAGAACCCCTTGAATGAAAGGGTGGCCACTTTCCCCTGAGGAAGGATCTTGATAAGACACCTAAAAGTTTTGCTGTTAGCCTTTCTCCAGTCCTTCCCCAGAGGGACCTACAGCCTTTTACAAGGGTAACTGTATACTGGGGGAAAGGAAATAATCAGACTTTCAGGGGTCTACTGGATACTGGCTCTGAATTGATGTTGATCCCAGAAGATCCCAAGAAACATTGTGGCCCTCCAGTTAAAGTAGGGGCTTATGGAGGACAGGTGATTAATGGAGTTTTGACTGATGTCTGACTCACAGTAGGTCCAGTAGGTCCCTGAACACATCCTGTGGTCATTTCCCCAGTTCCAGAAAGTATAATTGGGATGGATATACTTAGAAATTGGCAGAATTCTCACATTGGTTTCCTGACATTTGGAGTGAGGACTATTATGATTGGAAACGCTAAATGGAAGCCGTTAGAGTTGCCTCTGCCAAAGAAAATAGTGAATCAAAACCAGTACCGTATTCCTGGAGGAATTGCAGAAATTACTGCCACTATCAAGGACTTGAGAGATGCCTTTAACTCTCCTATCTGGCCAGTGCAGAAGACAGATGGATCATGGAGAATGACAGTTGACTGTC
Source organism: Uromys caudimaculatus (assembly GCA_028551405.1). Taxonomy (NCBI): domain Eukaryota; kingdom Metazoa; phylum Chordata; class Mammalia; order Rodentia; family Muridae; genus Uromys; species Uromys caudimaculatus. The sequence continues at coordinate 6,248 of JAPYYD010007193.1, forward strand.
GAAAACTAAATCAGGTAGTAACTCTGATTGCAGCTGCTGTACCAGATGTAGTTTCGTTACTTGAGCAAATTAACACATCTGGTACCTGGTATGCAGCTATTGATCTAGCAAATGCCTTCATCTCAGTACCTGTCCATAAGGACCACCAGAAGCAATTTGCTTTTAGTTGGCAAGGCCAGCAGTATTCCTTTACAGTTTTGCCTCAAGGATATATTAACTCTCCTGCCCTGTGTCATAACTTAGTTAGAAGGGATCTTGATCATTTGTCTGTTCCACAAAACATCACATTGGTGCACTATATTGATGACATTATGCTGATTGGACCAAGTGAGCAGGAAGTAGCAACCACTTTGGACTCATTGGTAACGCATATGTGTGTCAGAGGATGGGAAACAAATCGAACCAAAATGCAAGGACCATCTACCTCAGTGAAATTCTTAGGAGTCCAGTGGTGTGGGGCATGTAGAGGTATTCCTTCTAGGGTAAAAGATAAATTATTGCACCTGGCCCCTCCCATCACCAAGAAACAAGCACAGCATTTAGTGGGTCTATTTGGATTCTGGAGACAGCATATTCCTCACTTGGGTGTGTTACTCAGGCCCATTTACCAAGTGACTCAGAAAACTGCTAGCTTTGTGTGGGGTCTGGAGCAGGAGAAGGCTCTTCAACAGGTCCAGGCTGCTATGCAGGCTGCCCTACCACTTGGACCATATGATCCAGCAGACCCGATGGTACTTGAAGTGTCAGTGGCAGATAGAGATGCTGTTTGGAGCCTCTGGCAGGCTCCTGTAGGTGAATCACAGAGGAGACCTTTGGGAATTTGGAGCAAATATCTACCATCATCTGCAGACAACTATTCTCCCTTTGAAAAACAGCTCGTAGCCTGCTATTGGGCCTTAGTGGAAACTGAATGTTTGACAATAGGACACCAAAGTTACCATGTGACCTGAACTGCCCATCATGAGCTGGGTGTTATCAGACCCTCCAAGTCATGAAGTAGGATGTGCATAGTTACAGTCTATTATCAAATGGAAGTGGCACATCCGTGATTGAGCCTGAGCAGGTCCTGAAGGCACAAGCAAGTTACATGAAGAAGAGCAGCTCCCCTCTTTCCTCCATCAGTAAATATTGAAGGGGTTCCTGCTATGGACTCCTTTTAGAATAGTTTGGGGGCAGCCATCGCAACAGAGGGAGGGCAGAGGCCCATTTTTCATCAGGATAATGGTTGTCAATTTGCCCTGTGAATCCTATTAAGCTAATAGCAAAGTGGGAGTGATTTTTAATTAGCCACTGGATGTTGGTGAGGGAGAAGGGGGTGACAAGAATGTCAGGTTCTTTCCCTAGGGTTTGTAGATCTCTAGCCCTGCCATTTTTAATCATGCATTTAGTGCATCCACCTCATTTGAAATTCAGCGTGAACCACCCATTGGGGTGTGGAGCCATTCCAGTACCCTCTGAGATTGGTAAAGGGCTCCCACAAGTGTAGGGGAGGAGTTAAAGATAAGGAGCTGTATAGGTATTGTTGGGTCATACCTAACAAGAGCCATATGTTTTAGGGCTCCATTGACAGAATTTAGAGTTTGAACTGCTTCTGGGGACAGTGTTCTTGGGGTGGAGGGACTTTTGTCTGCTTTCAGGAGGTTGAAGAGGGGTTGAAGGGTGCTTGTGGGAAGGGGGAGCCAGGGCCGAAGCCAATTAAGGTTGCCCAAAAAGCTCTGGAGAGAGGCAAGAGTTAATTTTTGAGGGAAGGAAAGGGTGTGTTTGAGGGGGCATATTGAGGTAAGGGAGATTTCCGTTCCTAAAAATGCAATGGGCAGAATTAGTTGGATTTTATGAGGGGATATTTTGAATCCTAGGGCAGAAAGGGAAGGCATTAGCTGGTCCTTAAGTTGGGAAGGAGAGGTAGAAGAGTCTCCCCAAACCAATATACCATCCATATAATGATAAATATTGAGTCCCCTTTTTAAATGGGGTTTTAATGCAGTGGCTACAGCCTCCTGACAAATGGTTGGACTGTTAGCCATTCCCTGTGGGAGAACATCCATTCCTATCATGAGGCTGGGCTGGAATTGTTAATGGGGGGTACTGAGAATGCAAAACCTTCACAGTCTCTGGGATGGAGAGGGATGGAGAAAAAACAATCTTTTATGTCTATTGCTAATAAGGGTACATTGGCGGGGATGGCTGAGATATGGGGTAGCCCTCTTTATGGGGAGCCGCAGACTTGCATGGTTTTGTTAATTGCCCACAAATCTTGTAATAATCTCCATCTCCCTGAGCTCTTTTTTATAGCAAATACAGGGGTGTTCCATGGACTGCGGGAAGGGCGGATGTGCTGCAGCAATAGCTGTTCTTCTACCAGCTGGGTGAGGTCTCTAAGCTTCTCCCTTGATAGAGGCCACTGTGGAACCCAGATGGCTTCATTGGAGAGCCAATCAAGGCAGGGAGTATTAAATATAACAGTGGCCCCTAGAATTGGGGGTGATTTGGAGGAGGGTATTTAGGATCTCCTTGGGTATTATTTTCTTTATAGGTAATATCCTCTATTGTAATGTGGTGTCTTTCTGGTTGGGTAGTAAGAACCACCTCTAAGGCCTGTAAAATCTCTCCCTAGGAGATTGGTAGCTACCTGAGCCACCAGGGGGGCATATGAAGCCAGTAGCCCCATCCAGGTCTTCCCACCTGTAGGCCTGCTTGGTGATAAATGCATGGGAGGTACTCCTTATGCCTAGGAGCTGGGGCCCAGGGATCAGTTGCCAGTCACGTGGGATCTCTTGCTGTCTTAAAATTGTCCTGTCTGCTCCCATATTAATAAGACATTTGAATGGTTTATTATCTATTTTCATGGTTAGTTTTGGATGGGAGCCTTCTGAAATGCTAGACACCCACAAGGCTTCTATGGGAGTATCTGTCCCTCTTACTGTCGGGACTGAGGGCTGCCCTGTCTGACGTTTAAAGGCTTTAGTGGCTTACCATCCTTATCATATGCAGCAGTACAGTGTTTCCTCCAGTGGAAACCTTTTCTGCAGCGGGGACAGATATACTTAGGGGGTTAGAGTCTGTCATGGGGGGAGAGTTCTGTGGGCACTCATTCTTCCAATGCCCTGCCTCTCCAGAATTGAAGCAGATTCCTTCTGTTTTTACTGCTGCTACAAATGCCTGATGTTATCTGGTGTGATGCTGTCCCTATATCTTGAGTAGTTACAATCCACCTATCATGATGTTCCTCCCAGCGACCCTGTCAAGCCAGCTTGGATTCATAAGTCATGCCTTCCCATACAATGGTTTTAAGAAGTTCTCTGGCTGTGGGGTTGGGAATTTTTCTTTCTAGGCTCATTTTAGTTCTAAGAATAAAATCAGATAAAGGTTCTCCCAGCTTTTGATGGAGAGAGATCAGGGAGGAGGCAGGATCTTGTGACCCTGAGGGTGGGGTCAGTCTGTCCCATGCCTGCATATCACATAATTTAACTTGTTTATAATAGCCTGCAGGCTGATTTGCCTGGTTTGACCCAGTAGAAAATTCTTCCTGGCCAAAGAGTTCATTAAAACCCCATGGAGTGTCACCTCTGTCCTGGTTTTGCCTGATTTGTTGATGGCATTCATCTCTCTCTCTCTCTCTCTCTCTCTCTCTCTCTCTCTCTCTCTCTCTCTCTTATTAGTTTTGATACTTTATTTACATTTCCAATGTTTCCCCTTTTCTGGGTCTCCTCTTTGGAAACCCCATCCACTCCCCCTCCCCGCCTCTATGAGGGAATTCCACCTCCCACCTACCTGCCCACCCATTCCCATATTCCCTCCCTGACATTCCCCTTTACTGGGGCCTCTAACGCCCTCAGGCCCAATGGCCTCTCCTCTCTCCCTGATGGCCAACAAGGCCATCCTCTGCCACATATGTGGTCCGAAACATGGGTCCGTAGATGTGTATTCTTTGGTTGGTGGTCCAAACTCCAAGACGACCGGGGGGGGGGGTCAGGCCCGTTGACACTGTTGCTCCCTCCATGGGGCTGCAAACTCCCTCAGCTCCTTCAGACCTTTCTCCAAGTCCTCCATCTGGGACCTCACTCTCAGTCCTGCGGTTACTGTAAAGTGAAACTTGGGCATTCTGGACTTTTGGGCTAATATCTGCTTATCAGTGAGTACATACCCTGTTGGTTCTTATGTGACTGAGTTACCTTGCTCAGGATGATATTTTCAAGTTCCATCCATTTGCCTGCAAATTTCATTAGGTCATTGTTTTTAA
>JAPYYD010007194.1:0-10486 GCA_028551405.1 Uromys caudimaculatus
AATACTTATTTAAGTTGGTACCTGCAGAGAGAAAGTGTATCTTCACAGCTCCTGATATATAAGGTGTCCAGTCAACTTTCTGGGGTCCCAGATAGACTTGGTGACAGTATGGCAAGGCAGATTTCACATTCACAATCATCAGGGTAAAGCCTGAGGGTTTGTCAATTTATTATTATTTTCAAGGTACATGCCTTCCTTCAATGGTGGTGCACTTCTAAATAAAAATATCTGGGATTGGGTAGGCCAGCTGCCCTCATGTGTTTCTATGGAGAGCACCACAGCATGTCCTTCAAGCTCCTATAAAAAGTGAAAGTTGACTCACTTAGGAGGAGAGGGCAAAACTGCTATATTTTACAAGTTGCCTTGCAGTTACCTTGGGTTTTCTTTCAATGGGTACACTGTTTGTACAACATAAGCAACAACAGAATGTGGAGGTGCCAAGTGTGCTTCAGACGAACCAGACATGAAAAAAGGAGTAGCAAACTGGTCGGTCTTCTTGACCATCCCAAGTTTTGCACATGCAGAGATTAAAATTATTCATGAATGTAGTCTAGTAAATGATGTAGTATGACACATGGCACATAAAACACATATTTTAAATACCTTACGGTGTGTGTGTGTGTGTGTGTGTGTGTGTGTGTGTGTGTGATAGCATACATATGGAGGCTAGAGGACAAATGGTTGTTCTGTCAAACATATATATTAAGCTTATACTATTTTTTAAATTATTTATTTATTATTTTCATCCCAAGTGCTGCCTCCTCTCCCAGTCGGTACCCCCTTCAAGTGTGCCTTCCCTATCTCTCCTCCCCTGTACCTCTGAATGGACACCCCCTGGGTACTCCCCCACCCTGGTGGATCTTTAAAGGCCTCCATCATCTTTATAAGATTGGATTTATAATCCACTTCTTGTGATTCAGTTTCATTAGTAAATCCAGGGTTTGGTGATGGTAGAGAGTTTGGCTTTGGTGGTGCCATATTGCCTTAGGCCCTGCTAATTATGTTCTTACCCTGTCATTTATGTATCTGGTTTTCCACACTGTTGCCTGGATAATCCTCATAGCAGCAGGACTTTTGGGGAAGGTTGAGTGAGCAGTTGGCTAGACAATGGAGATCAGGGTACCCTACTCTCAAAAAACAATTCATAAATGACCAATAAACCACTTCTAGCTCTTATTTTTGTCCTTCTTCTGTAATAGTCCCTGAGCCTTAGAAACAAGATGCCTCATTTTTTCAGCTGAGCATACCACTGACACTTATTCTCTGCATTTGACTTGTACATTTGATGGTGTCAGCCACCATTTACTGCACGAAGAAAATTTTCTATGGAGGTTTGAGAGGTACATAAATTTATGTATAAAAAAGATATAAATATAAGGGGTAGTTTGACAATCAGTTCATTTCACAAAATAACAATAGTAAATTGACTCCTGATACTTGTGAACTTTGAAATTTGGTTCTTGAACACACTTCAGCATTAGACATTCTCACATATATTTCTTCTTGTGGGTAAGACCTTAAAGATCTAATTTTAAATACCTTTGGATAACCCATAACATTTGTGCTACTATAGTTACATAGTCAAATCTTATATCCAAGGTCATTATTGCAGTTCATAGGTTTCATAGTTGGATAAAAATTTGGTAGTTTTTGTCCCCTTTGCAGATCACTTAACACCTTTCACTACTATGTAAACTAGTCACAAGGGACTCCTTGCACTGGGTCAATACTGCCTTCATTTCTCTAAATTTCCTGAGAAATGTGCCTAGTGTTTTTAGAAATAGCATCTCACATCAAAATTCTGGTGAGGAACTGGATTTACTTGCATAATATAATTGTGCTAAACTTCTTGAGCAGAAGAAAAGTTTTATTTGGACATATGGTTCTGCAGGTTTAGAGTCCATAGTGGCTGAGAGCCTATATCATGAACTAAAAGTAAGAAGTAAAGGACAAAAATGGAATGGGACATAGCTTTAAAATCTCAAAGCTTACCCCATACTTGCTCACATACTTCTTCCAGCAAGGTCACACTTCCAAAACTTACAGAGACAACAACTGGAGACTATCTATCCAAACACTTGAACTTGTGGGATAATTCTTTTCTTTCTCTTTTATATTCGAAAAAAAATTTTTATTGCGCCACAAGAAATATTTGTTACTTACTTATACATAACACTCTAGAGTTTATCAGGTAGCTTTTAAAAAAATTGGATATTTTATTTATTTACATTTCACATTTTATTTCCTTTCCTGGTTTCCACTCCTGAATTCCCCTATCCTATCCCCTTCTCCCTTCTTCTGTGAGGGTACTCCACCACCCACCCACCCACCCACTCCTGCCTCCTTACCCTGGCATTCCCCTACTCTGGGGAATTGAGCCTTCACAGGACCAAGGGCCTCTCCTCCCATTGATGGCTGACAAGGCCATTCTCTGCTACATATGCAGCTAGAGCCATGGGTCCCTCCATGTGTACTCTTTGGTTAGTGGTTTAGTCCCTGGGAGCTCTGGGATGTATGGTTAGTTGATATTCTTGTTCTTCCTGTGGGATTTCAAACCCCTTCAGCTCCTTCAGTCCTTTCTTTAACTCCTCCATTGGGGACCCTGTGTTCAGGTAAATGCAAACATTTACCTCTGTATTTGTCAGTAACCTGTTTCATTATCCCAGATATTCTACGTATTGGAGTAGAGTGACTCCTTTTCCAACACACAGCTGTTAATGCAGAGATTCATAACTGTTTCAAGTGCTGACTGTAAGAGACTAAGTGCCAGGCTCTTAATGTCACAGCACTGAACCATCATGCATTAGTAGATAATGGAGCAGACAAGAAGCCAAACACCAAGAATTCCTTCAGTTCCAGGATGCACCACATGCTTCTTTTCTGGTGCCTAAGAAATACTACAAAGATCTGAAAGTTTCTGAAAGGAGTTGCTATAAATTCTTTGAGGTTGGGAGACCCTCCAGAATGTACCAGAGACCTGGGAGGTAAGAGACTCTCAAGAATCAAAGAGAAGGACCTTAGATTAAATGCCCTACATTGGGGAGAGGGAACATGAAGAGCCCACCTGCAGCAGAAAGACAGGGCATCAGGTAAGGGATGGGTTTGTGATCCTGTAGTTAAAACTTTGATCCATAACTGTTCCTGTCTGAAAGAACTGCAGGGGTGGAAATGGAGAGGACCCTGAGGAAAAGATGGTGCAGTGACAGGCTTAAAATGAGATCCAGCTCAAGGGGAGGTCCCAAGGCCTGACACTATTACTGAGGCTATGGAGCGCTCCCAAAAAGGGACCTATCATGACTGCCCTGTGAAAGATCCAACAAGCAGCTGAAAGAGTCAGATGCAGATATTTTCACCCAACCAATGGACAGAAGCTGCTGACCCCTGTGACTGAATTAGGGGAAAGCTGGAAGAGGCTGGGGAGGAGGGCGACCCTATGGCAAGACTAGAAGTCTCAATTAACCTGGACCCTGGAGATTTCTCAGATACTGGAACACTGACCAGGCAGCATATGCCAGCTGATATGGGGCCCTCGGCACTTATGCAGCAGAGGACTGCAGGGTCTACTCCATCTCAGAACTGCTTGAGTGCATGAAGGAGCTGGTCCTAGTGATCCAAAGCTGCAAGTCTTTACATCCTGTATCTCTTCACACAGATTCAAATTTTCACAGTGGAGTTAATCTGCCCATAATATTGGCAGTAAGTACTGAATTTATTTTTATACAAACATTAGAGACACTTTTTGTCAATTGGCTCTTGAGAGTGGGATTTTTCTTTTTCTTTTTCTTTTCTTTTCTTTCTTTGTTTTTTTTTTTTTTTGATATTTTATTTACATTTCCAATGTTTCCCCCTTTCTAGGTCTCCTCTTTGGAGACCACCTATCCCTTCCCCCTCTCCCATCTCTATGAGGGAATTCCACCTCCCACCTACCCGTCCGCCCACTCCCATATTCCCACCTTGACATTCCCCTTTACTGGGGCCTCTCCTCCCCCTGATGGCCAACAAGGCCCTCCTCTGCCACATATGTGGTCCGAATCATGGGTCCCTCCATGTGTATTCTTTGGTTGGTGTCCTGCCCCCAGGAAGACTGGAGGGGGGATCAGGCCAGTTGACACTGTTGCTCCCTCTATAGGGCTGCAGACTCCCTCAGCTCCTTCATTCCCTTCTCCAACTCCTCCATCTGGGACCTCACTCTCAGTCCAGCAGTTACTAAAGTGATACTTGGGTATGCCAAACGTTTCGGCTAATATCCACTTATTAGTGAGTACATACTATGTTGGTGACTGAGTTACCTCGCTCAGGATGATATTTTCAAGTTCCATCCATTTGCCTGCAAATTTCATTAAATCATTGTTTTTAATAGCTGAGTAATACTCCATTGTGTAAATGTACCACATTTTCTCTATCCATTCCTCTGATGAGGGACATCTGGGTTGTTTCCAGCTTCTGGCTATTATAAATATGGCTGCTACGAACATAGTAAAGCATGTGTCTTTATTACATGTTGGTGCATCTTCTAGGTATTTTTCACTCTCTTGGTACTTTTCACACAGCTGTTCCAACCAGGAGATTTGCATATTGCTCTCTAAGGAGGACCTCTTCTTGCAAGTCCAGAGTAAAAGCTAGCTCCTCTTTCTGTCTTGACTATTCTTGACTCTTCATATCAAGTTCTCAGAATGAGGTTCCCTGCTCAGCTTCTGGGGCTGCTTGTGCTCTGGATCCCTGGTAAGGAGACAAAGATGAAGATGGAGAATGTGGAGGGATGGAGATTTGGAGTGACCTGATGATGAATATGCATGTTCTGTCCATGTGTGAGATATACAGTTCTGTTCTCCATTAATGGGCTTTTGAGGTTGAAAGGGTGAAGAGATAAAACCTGTGTTTTTGTTGGCAACTCTAACAAGTTCCAAATACAGAAAATCCAGGGGATTTCTAGAGACTCTTTGTGCTCCCTCTACATACATTTTTTATGTGGAGCACTTTTAGAATATGAATGAAAGTCAAGAACACAATAAGTAAAAAAATAAAAGAAGAAAAATCACTTCATTGTATCATTTGTTTGTACAGAACCATTTATTTCTCTTATTGCAGGAGCCACTGGGGATATTGTGATGACGCAGGCTGCATTCTCCAATCCTGTCACTCTTGGAGAGTCAGTTTCCATCTCCTGCAAGTCTAGTAAGAGTCTCCTGCACAGTAATGGTATCACTTACTTGTATTGGTACCTGCAGAGGCCAGGACAATCTCCTCAGCTTCTCATATATCGGATGTCCAACCTTGCCTCAGGAGTGCCAGACAGATTCAGTGGCAGTGGGTCAGGAACAGATTTCACTCTGAGAATCAGTAGAGTGGAGGCTGAGGATGTGGGTGTTTATTACTGTCTGCAAAAGCTAGAATATCCTCCCACAGTGATACAGTCCTCAACAAAAACCTCACTGCTTGAGGTGACAATGCTGCCTGGTAAGTTCCATATTTTGGGTGGAACATGATGTACTCAGCATGGCAACATGAATATATTCTTATGAGATACTTGTTTTCCTCTGACTTTCAGATAATGAAAAATGAACCCCTAGGAAAAGGGACATTCCATGAGAGTTCATGCTGGGAGGAGAGGCAGCAGCTTCTCTGCAGGGATGATATTTCATAAAATGCCTAACTGGATGAGAAATGTGTACTCAGTAATGATCAGTGGTAGGTAGGACCACACTTTGACCAGAACCACTTCAATGTACATTTCTTTGGCCTTATATTTTATCTTCAATCTCATTTCGGGACTGTACAAGTCTCTGTCCTATGAATGTATTGTCCCACTTCCCAATATGTCCAGATTGAATAATGTTTTTCCTGCCTTTGCTTTCAAGGTAGTTTATTGATAACATGTTGCCAGGCCAGGCTTGGGAAACAGTTGGTGATTCCATGTGAATTTTAGCCTGTGGCATAGTGACTGTTGTTGTGGTGTTTTGGTGAAGATTGTGGCTGCTTTTTACCCTTGTTTGAAGAGTCTACCTGAGGCTAAGTTAAAGGGATTTATGCTAATTGTATAGACAAAAGAAGTCTCAAAAAAGCCCAGCAGAGACTTTGTTCTCTGCTTAAGTCTCATGAAGAGCATTTTGAACAAGCCTAGCAATCTTAGAAAGGAAAGCTATAAAATATATGGTTCAAGGATTAAATGGGCACCATGAAGTGAAATGGAACTGAGTCCTGTGTTCTAGGAGACACGAGATTAAAGGAGTGGGACTTTGAGACAAGATCATACCCAGCAATGTTTAGATCCAGGCATGGTGGTACATAATTTTAATTCCAGGAGATAGGCATACAGATCTCCGGGTTCAAGGTCAATTTACAGAGCAAGATCCAGGACAGCCAAGCCTAGGCAGTGAAGGTGTTGGAAACAGAATCCTAGTGATAATGTAATAGAATAAGAGGGCCATGTTCCAGCTCCCACAATCAGTAGAACTTGGCAGCTTTGGCCATGTGTCTCTGGTTTTAGAGTGAAAATAGAAGGGACTACTGGGGCAACTGATGCTGGTTAGCTGGATCTAAGAAATTAGCAGTGATTAAGAAGAAAGAAGCATCACTGAAGTGAAATCTTCAGGAAAGTGTTTTTTGAGAGCACGAAAAAGCTGTGTTCCAGAGATAGCAAAGGTGGTACCTTGTGCTGCAACTGTACTTGGTAATGTATAAGAGTCAACCAGGTGGCACTGAATTTGAAGGCTTGAAGGTGGCAGGAATAGTAGCAAAGGGTTGGCACTGTGAGATGCCACGGAATGCCATGGGTGAAGGTGCAGCCTCAGTTGTGGTTGACTGCCCAGGAATGAAGAGGTCAAGCAAAGGATTTGAGACTTGGCACCATTAAGAGAGCCTGAGAGACTTTTGGTGAAGCCTAATTGCAGCAGAGGACCCCAGAGTATTGCAGATGTCATTACCATGGGATGATCACCAAGAACAGCAGTGACAGTGGAGTAGATCAACCTGAGCTTAGAATGCTACAAAGGGCAGAGCTAGAGAAGTGATGCGAGCCTTTGGAGAAGCCCAGAAGATCATGTGTGGATTCCAGACATTGAATCAAGAAGCTATAACACTGAAGTTGCCTTGGAGACCTCAATATTTTTGAGATGCCAGAGCCCTAGTATATCTGTTGAGGAGTGCTGCTAACTGTGAGTGAAACAGCCCAGTAAGAGAAGTTTATTGCAGTCAACAAAGGTAAAAAAAGGAGTTGAAGATCTTAAGACTGCTTTGATATTAGATGTAAAGATATAGAGTTTGGAGTTTTCCGAGCTGGTCTCCATCTTGATTTGGTGATAATAGTTAAGTTGAATGAATCTCAGAAGAGACTTTGACCTTTGGACTTTTAACATTGTTGAGATTGCTACAGACTATGGAGACTTTGGAAGTTGGACTAAATGTACTTTTTCATTACACTATGGCTAGATATGGCTCCATAGACTCATGTGTTTAACAAGCCTATGGGGGCTAGAGAGAGGAATGTGATGGTTTGTATATGCTTGGCCCATGAAGTGGAACTATTAGGAGGTGTGGCCTTGTTGAAGTAGGTGTGTCACTGTGGATGTGGGCTTAAGACCCTCATCCTAGCTGTCTGAAAGTCAGTCTTCCACTAGCTGCCTACAGATGAAGCTGTAGACCTCTCAGCTTGGCCTGCACCATGCCTGCCTAGATGTTGCCATGATCCCACCTTGGTGATAATGGACTGACCCTCTGAACTTGTAAGCGATTCCCAATTAAATGTTGTCCTTTATAAGAGTTGCCTTGGTCATGGTGTCTGTTCACAGCAGTAAAACCCCAACTAAGACACCAAGTTTTCAAATAATTGAATTTCAGGGATGTATTTTCATTCAAACTACCACAGCAACCAGGAACAATGATAATCACATGTACTGTTACAGGGACCTTCAGTATACTTCTAACCAACACTTTGAAGGAAAACAATACAGTCCTGGCACAGGGCTTTTTATTTGACTACCTAAAGCTTTTGGGATGAGTATTATGCCCTGTGCATGGTAAGTCTATTTAAATTACTTTATATTAGTGATATCAATATATACAAAATTATCAAATAATATATTATTTTATGACTATTTACAATATCTTTAATATGAGTTTTTCCTTCCACAACCCCTTTCTGAACCCCACTTAGGATACTTCTTTCCCTTTCAGACTCCAACTGTCCTTTCCAATTTTTCAGTTTCAACAACTACTTCAAATTAACCACACAGGTTATATTAAGCAATAGGATCCTTTCCAACTACATTCATTTACCTGAAAATTTTACAATTTCCTTTTTCTTTATGTGTGAATAAAGAAATGTATTTTTAAACAATAAATACAATAAAGTTATATTAATTGCAGGAAACTGGATGCAACTGCCTATAATCATATAATTTGAATTAAATGAATATCATCCTTTGTGATTCCAGCTTTTGCCTCTCCTCTCAGGGTGCTCGGGTGCCTCCAGAACACAGCCTTGGAGAGGACAGGAAAAAGTCTGGAATGGGTTGGGTCAACAATCTACCTTTTCCTTCTAGGGCATCAGATGCTGCTGCCCACCAGGCCTCAGGGGGTGGTGTGAAGCAGAGTCCAGGACAAATAGGTTTTTGTCACTCCAGTCCAGCTGGGAATGCTGAAAAGTCTTACAGCTCTTATAAAAAGAATAAAGAGGTTCAGGCATCAGGTGCTGGGCTGGGTTCTTGGTCCCATGGCAGCTATGCTGGCAATGGTAATGTCAGGGGCCTACACTCTGATGCGAGCTTCTGCAAGAGACAGAATCCTTATCAGGCAGGGGAGTCCAAAAGTCCAAAGATGAGTGATTGGGGGGAGGAGGGACGAATCTTCCCCAAGTATTACAGCTCAGTAAAATCAACCAGTCTCTGATGATCCTTGGGGAAATGACTTGTGCACTTTATTACATGTGGACTGGGACTCTAAGAACATTGGGGAATAGAATCGGATTTGGGGGCTAACTGCACTCTATTGCCCCAGGCTGCTCTACTTGCATGGAGAAGAATTCCAGGTTCTGTGCTATTTGACTGACTATCTGTATCCACCTGGTTGGGGGTCTTTCTGTTCCATGCTCAGAAACAGGTCAGGAAACAGGGAGGGAGTTAGTTCTGCTCCTGCAGACCTCAAGTTTTGAGATTTCTGGAGTTGCCAGTTTCTCTCTAGGCATGGTCCATGTGTCCCCTAATCTATCTTCACACTTAACTCTCCCCATTCATCATTCTCTCTGACTATTCATTTCACCTGTGTGCTATCTCCCCCTTAGGATTTTTCTTTCCATTTTCAACTCCAATGGTCCTTTCTAATTTCTTCAATTCAACACACTACTCCAAATTAAGCACATAACTCTAAAGGTTACCTTACACAATACAATCTTTCCCATCAATGTCCATTTGCATGAAAATTTTATAACTTTCCTTTCCTTTATACCTTAATTACTTTATATCCTAATTTATTGAATTAAGTGATATCAGAATGACAGCTATCACATTGTCACTCTCGTTTGTGTTTGTTAGATTCTATATAATTACATATAATCACATGTGTGTTTCTCTAATACAAATTAGAACTGAAACTTTTTAAAGGAACAAACTTTTACATGTTTGGGTGTGGTGTCATGGTTTTAGAAGGCATTGAGATGAGTAACAGACATTGAAGGGATCTATTAGAAGAATCATTAATGCTGTGAAAAGAAAACCAAAGAAAATTGCATGGTAGGGCATTAAAGGGTGAGTTTAGTCCCTAGAACAAGAGACAGAAAACATGCTAGGGTCTCTACAGGAAATCAGAGTTCAGAGGAGAGAATTGGGTCCTGTTTCTAAAGACTATGAGTTTTACAGCAAGAGCCTTTAGTGAAGCTCTCTGATTGCCATGCAAAGAAAAAAGTGGAGACCAGGACATTCCTGGTATCTTAAGAAGAGTACCTTTGTATTTTATCTCATTTACCAGGTGAGAGCTTCCATCTTCTGTAGACCACAGGTCAGTCTTCACGAGAGTTAAGAGAGATTCTGTAAATTTGCTACTAGATTCAAACATAACATTTTTTTTCTACAAAAAAAGATTATTAGAAAAGGTAGAAAAGGGACTATGTAGAACACATAGGACAAAATATTCTCATGGATGGTAGACAATTTGCAAATATCTTTTTATTTATTTATTTATTTATTTATTTATTTATTTATTTATTTATTTATTTTGATATTTTATTTACATTTCTGATGATTCCCCTTTTCTTTAGAAACCCCGTGTCCCCTCCCCCTCCCCGCCTCTGTGAGAGAATTCCTCCTCCCACCTACCCGCCCACCCATTCCCATATTCCCACCTTGACATTCCCTTTTACTGGTGCCCCTAGCACCCTCAGGCCCAAAGTCCTCTCCTTTCTCCCTGGTGGCCATCGAGGTGATTCTTCTGCCTCATATGTAGTTCAAATCATGGGTCAATAGATGTGTATTCTTTGGTTAGTGGTCTGAACTAG
>JAPYYD010007195.1:0-10485 GCA_028551405.1 Uromys caudimaculatus
CATCCCTGTTCGTCTGTACTTGCCAAAGAGAAAGTCTGAAAGAAAGAGACCAGCTGTGATTTTCATTCATGGTGGTGCCTTTGTCTTCGGAAGTTGCAGTAAGTGTATTTCTGGTGTGTGGGTTGTTCATATATCAAACAAGTGCTGTGTATTGACAGAGCTGTGTCAACATTATGTTGACTTGGGTAATATGTACTTCTTAGCAGAGATACCTTAAAATGTATGGGTCATGGCTCACACATATTTCTTCATTTACAGCTTGGTAATAAAACAATCATGTAGAAATAAGATTGTTTCATTAGGGAAATGTTACTTTTAAATAAACACATGGATACCTTAGACTTAGAAGTGTAAATGATAAACTTGGAATTCAGAATAAATAACCTAATCAAATTGTATGAAACACCAACATGAACTGGGTGCTTCAGTCATAGTGCAGTTCACATTTGCTCAAGTTGTAGATTGTGATATAACGACAATATTTGAGGCTTAGAAACCAAAGCATAACTTGGTATTAAAATGATAAAAATGAAATAAACTTGAGTAATAATTTCCTGGCTTAAAAGTCTGTTTTCCTGTCTGGAGTTGCGTGTAGTTGCTACAACATACACACACAGAGAGAGAGAGAGACAGAGAGAGACAGAGAGAGACAGAGAGAGACAGAGAGACAGAGACAGAGAGACAGAGAGAGACAGAGAGAGAGAGAGAAGCACAGAGAGACGGAGACAGAGACAGACAGAGACAGAAGCAAAGAGAGATTGAAAGAATTTTAGACTTGATGACTTATGGACTTACTACACAGAAAACTGTGCGGATGTTGTACTGTGTACTTAACATATGTAACAAGTAATAGCACTCTTGTCCTCAATGAACCTATAGCTTAATCATAATATCCAGTATTTTCTTTTTATAGTCTGTGAATATTTCAAGTTAAGCAAAAGGGCCACTGTGCAAAGCCAACTGAGTGAGCATGTTTCAGAAAGGTATTGCAGGTACTTCCGCTGAGTAGGTACCTTTTCAGATAGGCATTATCATCATGTGTTAGTGGTGAAAAAACAAACAGATTAAGAAATGTTTTCAAAGTCCTACAGTTAGAAAGGAGAGAAAGCAACAGCCTATAAGCAGAAACCAGAGCATTAAGGCTCCTGCTGAGCAGCCCATGCAGTGAGGCCCTCTGTTTTGCTCCAGTGACATTTCTAAATTGCCATCCTGTTTCCAACCTTACCTGCTCTTCTGGGACCTAAGACCATGTTTGGTATCTCCTAGTCCACCTCACTCCTGGCCTGACTACACTGTCGGAAACTTACTGGCATCTTATTGGTCCCTTCTTCATTACACTCTACTTACATTCTGGGATAGGACATGTTTATATTTTGATCAAGATGAGTCTCTACTTTACTAGGAATTATATTTCCTTCCAGTTCATCATCTGATTTGTATTTCTTCTACCTGCAGTTGTACTCCCTTTGTTGATTCCTAAGTATGCAGTCTTTTTGTGCTTTGACCTCTTTCAGCCCCTGGTTGTTCTTTCTAATTATTATCTTATCATTCTTTATTTTCTGAGACTTGTTTCCATGTTTGTCGCTTTCTTGCCTTTTGATTCCTTCTTAGAGCAGAGTAATCTGAGAGGAACCACTGCTCTTTACTACACTGTTAGCTAGTATGAAAGAAACTTCTGTGTCCTTCCTTTTTCCTCCTTTTATCCCTTCATTTGCAGCTGAAACACTAAAATAAGAGAAAAGCTAAAAATGTGCTGAAATAAGTTAATTGTTTATACTTTACAAATATCAATATTCCCCACATTCTAGTATTTTATTCATTAGTTGTTGATTCCATGTTTACCTATACGTTACTCTTTATTTGTTTGCAGTCTAGCCCCCATTCCCTTCCTGTTTATATGGGGTGTTTGCCATCTCTCATTTTTGCTGGACTTAAGTTCAATCAATTCTGTGGCAGACTGGTCTGCATACCTGGTCATTAGTGTGTCCTGTGAATTTCTGAACAGATATCATCATATTACTTTCTCAAGGAGTAAACAGAGAAATAAGTAAATCTCCCAAGAACATAAGAAAGGCAAACATACCTCGGTAGTGACCACTGTGCTCTACATTACAGTCTCTTATCTCGTACACTTTATGAAATGTTCTGGGCACAGAATTCTGAGAATCTTCTTGTTCCTGTCTACACTTGGTAGCTTATCACTTAGATTGCATGCTCATCTTCATGCCTAAATTCAAATGGCTCATCACCATTGCTTCCTTTCTGGTACCTTCTTTCTCACCTTCTATAACTTGAAAATATAGCTACATTAATTTCTGATAAACGTTTTAGAAATATTGACTACCTAGTGATAAACCTTTTATTGAACATTGAAGTATAGATCTTTCATTACTATTTTTATAATTTTGTCAAATTTCTGCTTCTATTCTAAGTTTATATTTCAACTATATATTTCTCTGAACTTCAAATATTCTCATATATATTATTTTCTCACTAAAAATATTTTTATTTTCTCTAATTTATTTCCTTATATTTATTATGTTTTTATGTCTAACATGACAGATGGCAATTTATACATTTTTGGTAAATTAATAAATATTGCTATCTAAAAGGATGTTGACATTGCTATGTATGAAGTTTAGTAAAGCATTTTCCTTTGTTCTCCTTTCTAATTAAGTTAATTATAACTCTATTTCATCAACAGTTAGCTTTTTAAAAGAAATACAATTGTAAGACCATACTATTACTAATTTTATAAAAACTAAATGTCTTTTCTATATAGAAAGGTAATATGAAGATTACTTCTAAGTTTATTAATTATGCACGACCTTATGGAAAAATATAAGCCTTTGGAAAAGAAAATTCATTTGTTTTAATTGCTGTAAAAGTGTATCTCTCTTGAAGTAAACTGATGTCCCTTCATTGAAAAGTTCCTTTTAAAAATAGCTAGGATAAATGTCTTTCTTTGTGAAAATCGTAATACTAGCCACAATGTTATTTTCAACTTAATTCTATATTTCTCAATTCTTCTCAAGAGTTTTTATGGAATATGGTGGTAATGAGTTGCAGAGAATTTATTTTTTATTTCCTAAATTCCAACAGAGTATTTCTTTACATAATAACAAAAGTGGGGATTACAGAGTTTCCTCAATTAACCACAATACTCATTTCTATCATATTCATAGATGTTTGTGGCTTTTCATTGTTTGTCTATTTACAGTGCACCAATTTATGTTTATTTCATTTGTTTCAGAGATAACAGCTCATGACAACATGAACAGACTCACGTCGAAAAAGCTTGGTGCTGTTGTTGTAGGAATTGAGTAAGAGAATGATAATACTTTTTACCATACCCTGGACCCACACAACACAGCCTTGACTTTTTCAGAGCTTGCCACCTAGCCATCCAATAGCTATATCCTGAAGGGTCTTGTTATATAATTTTGTTCCTAGAATTTTTATATCAATGTGTCCTCAAAGGCATTAGTATCGGCTGTGATTTTTTGTCATTGTATATACAACAAGTATAAGGTCAGAGGCATGAGCATCTTTGTTATCACAGCTATGCCGTAACTAAAAGTATGAATTCCACTTTTCACAAGTAGCTAACTTTATCTGCAGGCAACATACTTAAAAATTTTGTCATTATATTCTTGGGATGTTGGATTTTAAACCTGGTTATAAAACAGTGTAAAATTACTGTTGTTCTTAGTTGTAGGGTTTTTTCAGGTGAAATGGTTAGGAAATTTAGAATATTTTAAGACATTATCATAACAATATCTTATTATCTCATAACTTTTACCAACATTTCCAATAACATACAAAAATATGAGCAAAAATATGTTGCTCATATATTTGTAACCCTAAACCTAACCCTAACCCTATCCCTAACCATAACCCTGATTTTAATTTTTACTTTATAAGCAACAGTTTCTTCTGTACTACTAAAAATCTCATCAGCTGGATAAAGACTTTGCTATACATTTTGCCAGTTCCATAGTGCATGGTGTAGAAATAAACTTTCCAGACTTAGAAACCTCAGACAAAATCACTGTAAGGAATTTCATAGGTGAGAGTATATTAGGGACTGGAGGGGCCCACTAGAGTGTTCAGTTCTGTCCTGCTCATAGTTACTTGTTAATGGAACCAGGAAAAAAGCTTAGGTTTTGAGAAAATTATAAATTATAATAGTAAGAATTATGTGCCTTTCATGCAATAATTTTAGCTAAATTTAACACATTATCATCTTAAATAAGCCTTTTTAGGGGTATGATATATTATACACTGTTTAAGAATTCTTCATGATTTTATGTACTTGATGTTCTTTACCTTGGAGAATATTAATAATTTAAGTCATTTTGCTAGTTTTCAAACATTTAAGACAGAATAAAATATAAACATTTACAAGAATCATACAATGGACACTGTTTAATATAAGCATGTGCATTATTCACTAATTCTAGCAGATGTTAAGATGATAAAATTAAAAATGTGAACTCCATTGAGGTGTACTCCAATGACAGAACACACACAACTAAGAATGAGATGATATAGTAGTACTTAGTCTAATGAAAAAATTCAAACATTGAGTAAGATTTTTGATATACTTAAAATATGCACATTTCATAACTATATTGATTTATATTCTGATCTTCAATTTAAGGTCTGTAATTCTACATTTTTTTGAGTATGTACATATATACATTTATCATTAAAGCTGCCTGTCAATAATTTGCTCTCACATCTGCATTTAAAATTTCTCAGTATTCCTGTCAATGATTATGAATTGTGTACACTGAGGGCCACTGGCACATGCTGACATCACAGGGTGGACACACCTTTTGTCTCACTCACGTCGCTACAACCAATGTCTGAAACTCTTAACTAGAATCTACTCCTCACTTTAAGACAGACGTTATTAGTGAGCTCTAGTTAATTGGTGAGACTTAGGACTCAAAGTAAAGCCAACACATCAATCAGTATATCTGTTGGTGAGAGTGAGATATTTATTTCCCTGTATAACTTTAACAAGGGTTTTCTTGTGGTTTTGCTTGATTTACCTCTAAAGCTACAGGCTTGCTCCTCGGCATCCATTCCCAGCTGCCATCGAAGACTGTGTTTCTGTGATCAAGTTCTTTCTCCAGGATAAAGTTCTTGCTAAATACAGAGTGGATCCTTCTCGCATATGCATTACAGGAGACAGTTCTGGGGGTTCCTTGGTAGCAGCAGTGACTCAACTGGTATGTTGCATGTATTATATACATTTTAATCCTATCTCAAAAGAAGCTATGTTTTAGGTGAGTTTGCATTACTTTTATACAGTTATATGTGAAATTTAAATTAAACAAGTACAATTATCCACTTTGCATATTTTACATGTGGTTTTCCTGTCTAATGCTAGAGAAGGCTTTTACCGTCTTACGTTTTTTGAGGCAGGTTCTGGGCATTGACTCCAAGGCAGTATGCTATCCAAGTGTATATGCTACCACAGGACTATGCAAACTTCACTTTTAAACTTAAACTGTTTCAAAATGGGCTTTGGATAAGATTCCTTGAATTGCTCTTTAGTTTCTGTTGGCCTTGAACCTGTGAACCTGCTGCCCAAACAACTCAAGATCCAGGTATTAAGAAGCTCTCATGACTCTGGCTCACCCTGCCAATATTAGGGGAAAATGCAACATTATTGATGAACTACTCCATTCATTACAATAATGGTTTTTGCATTTGTGATTTATTGAGTGAGTTTCTATAGATAAAATATAAAAATATCAATATTTTTGTATCACTATCATTGATGAGTGCATTAGTTACTCTCTTCCTAGATATTTGCCAAGAAGGAATTAATGGAAAGAGGAGATTTTAACAGTCCCAAGTTTGAAACATTCAGTGCATAACATCAGGGAAGGAATGGCAGTGGGAGCTGCTTATGGCTGAGGCAGTGACGTATTGTACTCAGTATGAAGTCATCTTCTGATTCTCTTGTAAAGGTGATACCCTTCTGTCAAAGACCACATTGATGTCACAAAAGGCTGCCACATATGAAAAGATTGTGAGAAGCAGAGTAGTGGCCAAAAAGTCTCCTTTCTGTGCTATTTTGATTTAGAACATGTGGAACTTTCAACTACTACCTAAGAACTATTGTTCATCCCCTTTTTCTACGTTATGTGTGGTAATTTTTATTTAATGTGTGTGTGTGTGTGTGTGTGTGTGTGTGTGTGTGTGTGTACACATGGGTTTATAGTATACATATTTAACAATGTGTGTACTTCTCTGTGCAAGTTCACATGTATGCTTAGGCACATAGATTCCAGAGGTTGTCACTGGGTATCTTCCTCTCTATTTCTCTACCTCATTTTTGAAACTGGGTCTTTTACAGGGCCTTAGATCTCTGAGTCAGCCAGATTTGCTGTACAGTTAACTTCAGGATTCCCCTAGAGTTCTCCCTACCCACACAGTGCTGACGTAACAGGGATATGCTGCTATGCCCAGCTTTCCATATTCTGGCCATCTGTGCTCAGCTCATCAAGCTTGTATCAACAAATAATTTAATGACTGAACCATCTCCATATACTCCACATCGGATTGTACTAATTTCTCATTCATTTTCTTTTGTATTTCAATATGAAATTAGAAGGTTAACTTCCTTATAACTTTGCTGTTACTCAGGTGCAAGTACGTGTGCTAAGTCACTTGGGGGCAGCAACCCTGCTATACATGAAGAAGCTGTAACAATTCTGCCTCAGTTTTGAATCTGTGCTCACTGAAAAATGTTTCTCTACTCTTTTGAGATGCTTCATTTTATTTAGAAAATTCCTATTCAAAAAACCACTGGGAAGTAAGTAAGAAGAACCCAGAAAGATTTCCTTGAAGAGATTTTTATTTATTCATTTTCTTCTGAACTTGTAGGGCTTGCCTTCTATTGTTCTGTAATTTGGAATTATTCAGATGGTTAGCCTTGTGATGAGCTAAGGAGATTTCAAAGAATTCTTTCATTTTGTGTAAGTCCTTTGCCTTTAGGAGGGCATGGCCTTGAGTAAACCCTCATGCTTTTCCAGCCATGCACAACTTCCAGAAATCAAGGCTCTGAGTTTCTGAATAAATGCCTAGGACACAAGCTTTGGTTTATTCCAACTGGCTCAATGGTTCTATTCTAACTACCTCCATGTGGTTAACTACCTCTCCTCAGGTTCATGTGACCATCTTCCTCAGAGTGTGGGGCAAATCTAGAGGTGCCTGATTCTATGCTAGCAATCCTCACTCTGTACCAGAATTTCTAATTTCCTATTTCTTGTCGAAGCTAATAGGGCAATAGCATTTCATTGACAAGTAATGCTTTCATATGTTGCACAAGAGATTCTGTCTACACTTGAGAGCACTTTGAATAGCTTGGGATTTCCCAAAGGATGGTAGCAGATATGGTCACTGATACAGAACTGCTGTAGGAGCTGGTGCTTTTGAAGTTCTCACTCTCACAGGTGAAGTCTAGGTTCACTGCTGTGGAATGTAGAAGAAGACAAGAACGTAGCTAAAGACTCAAGACTCCTCTTATTGCTGATAAGGAACAGGGGCTTCACATGCAACATTCCATATTCTTTTCTGATCTTCTGATTTTCATACATTATTATCTCTCATCTATCACTGTTCTGTTATCACAACACACTACTTAGATAAATGTTAAGTGGTTCCTTTATCATGCCATGTTCCATTAGACTTTATATGTAAGTATTAGCAATTGAATTTCATTGTATTTGTAGATTTTTTTCATTATATTACTTAGGTCAAATATTCTTCTAGGGAAACTAAACATGGTAACACATGCTTATTGTTATAGCAATTGGGAGACTGAGGCAGGAGGACACTATGTTCTAGAACAGTCTGAGATTCACAACAAAGCTTTATTACCAACAGTAAAACCTAAGTCTCTGAAAAGAAACAAACAAAAGATATATTATAGTTATTCTGTCATCTTTACTAGGATTCTTCTGATATTGTGACCATATTCCTGTTTGCTTGTTATATGTGAATTAATGTGTTAGAGACAGAATATGCATTGTTCCTGAACAGATGACATTAGAATGATATACTCTCATGTCTAAATTAATGAGTAAATTTTACGAGAAAAATCATTGATAATGTTTCAGATTAATAAATTAATTTTTCCTCAGGCTATTAAAGGAAAGCTGCCAATCCTTTTGTTTGAAAGCTATTGACTCATTAGTATTCATTATATTTCTAGCTACGGAATGATCCAGAATTCAAAAATAGAATCAAGGCACAAGCCTTGATATACCCTGGCCTACAGTTGATTGACAGCTTTCTGCCATCTCACCGAGAGTATGAACATGGTCCAATCCTGCCTAGGGAGATGATGATCAAATTCGTGTCTCTATATGTGTCTAATGACTCGTCATTGACTCAGGCAGTACTGAGAAATGAGCACATGCCTGAAGGATCAAGACACCTGTTCAAGTTTGTTAACTGGAGTGACTTCCTTCCTGAGAAGTATAAAAAGAACCATGTTTACACTGAACCGGTTCTTGGAAAATTGAATGCTTCCTACCCAGCACTTGTAGATAGCAGGCTGTTTCCTTTGCTAGCCAATGACTCCCAGTTACAGAATTTGCCATTAACTTATATCCTCACTTGCGAACATGATCTATTAAGAGATGATGGTTCCATTTACGTGACTCGGCTTAGAAATGTTGGAGTTCAAGTTATTCATGACCACCTGGAGGAAGGACTTCATGGAACTCTATCATTCACTGCGGGTTCATTAGTTTTACATCAAGGATTTAAAGTAAGAGATAGGTATATTCGTTGGTTAGAGGAAAATCTATAAATTAGAGGTACATGTAGCTATGAAGCAATTTGGTTAGAAAAGTAATCTGATAGCTATATTTTGAACTATTGTATGATGAATGGGCACAAAATAATCTAGTTTTGGGTAAAACTATATTTCAGTTTGAATAAAGATTACTGAACATGTTTGAGAAAGTTACTTCATCTTCTAAATCTTAGAAATATTGCTAAACTGAGGATAATCATTTCATTATTGCCATTAATTATCATTTGTTAGGAAAGATGTACTCTGAGTATTTAAAAAAATGGTAGGATAGTACAAAATGTGATGAAATACAGATTTGCTATATGAATGGAATCTTGAGTACTGGTTGGGTTGGCACATTACTCTCCAGTACTCCAGAGGCAACAATGTACACAAATCTGAGAGTTCAAAGTCCACAGGGTCTATAGAGCTACTTCTAGTACAGCCATGGCTATACAGTGCCATGCTGCCTCACAAAAAGAAATAATTGTAATAAATAGTAAAGAAAAGAAGCCACGAATGAGAAGTGTGAAAAAGTACAATTGTAGTGACATTTGTATGGACTGAGCATTATAGTGTACCTGTGCTATGGTTTTCCAGTCATGTGCTGTCCATACAGTGTTTCAGTCAATTCTGGGTAAATTAAGGTGGTTGTTCAGTTTATTCATTTCTCATAGAGTTTACTGCTTTCAAAAGAACAATTTGTGCATTTGAGGGAAAGGTTAACATCTTACTGCAAATTATTCCTAAAGCTTAAATTTTTTTATCATAATGTTAATTTTTAGCTCTTCTAAAATTACTGATTGCTTGCTTGGATTCTTTTTAAATATACTTATATAATCAAGGAAAATTTTAGAATAAAAATGTATTCTAATAGGCTATAAAATCACCACAGGGCATCATACTCAAATAGTGCCAGGAGAGAGCTGGTTTCACAGGAACACCAACACACCTTTGAGCACAGGCAAGACCACCATTTCTGTTCAAATTCCTGGTTCAAGAGGGACCCTCACAGAGCCATCAGGACACAAGAACCAAGGAACAGCTGGGGACAGGATATTTCTGGTTTCTATCTGCACCCCAGAGTTGACCTAGTACCACAGCTCTCCTAAAACCCAAATTCCTCTCAGAAAGAGCTGGATTCCAAGGAGTATTGACACAGAGGCTTGTAGAAGGGACAAGCCACAGTCAGAAAGAGCAAGAGCAGCTGACACCACAAATAACCAGATGGCAAAAGGAAAGGGCAAGAACATAAGCAACAGAAACCAAGGCTACATGGCACCATCAGAACGCAGTTCTCCAACCTGGATACCCCAACACACCAGAAAAGCAAGACTCAGATTTTAAATCACATCTCATGATGATGATAGAAGATTTTAAGAAAGAAAGAAATAACTCCCTTAAAGAAATACAAGACAGCACAGGTAAAAAGCTAGAAGCCCTTAAAGAGGAAACACAAAAATTACTTAAATAAATATAGGAAAACACATTACCACAGGCAAAGGAAATTAACAAAACCATCCAGGATCTAAAAATGAAAATAGAAACAATAAAGACATCACAAAGGGAGACAACCCTGGAGATAGAAAACTAGAAGATAGATCCGGAATCATAGACCCAAGCATCACCAACAGAATATAAGAGATTAAGAGAGAATCTCA
>JAPYYD010007196.1:0-10485 GCA_028551405.1 Uromys caudimaculatus
TCAGTTGGCACTGTTGCTCCCTCCATGGGGCTGCAGCTTCCCTCAGCTCCTTCAGTCCCTTCTCCAACTCCTCCAACTGGGACCTCACTCTCAGTCCAGCAGTTACTGTTAAGTGAAACTTGGGTATTCCGAACGTTTCAGCTAATATCCACTTATCAGTGAGAACATACCATGTTCGTTCTTTTGTGACTGAGTTACCTCGCTCAGAATGATATTTTCAAGTTCCATCCATTTGCCTGCAAATTTCATGAAGTCATTGTTTTTAATAGCTGAGTAGTATTCCATTGTGTAAATGTAGCACATTTTCTGTATCCATTCCTCTGATGAGGGACATCTGGGTTGTTTCCAGCTTCTGGCTATTATAAATATGGCTGCTATGAACATAGTGGAGCATGTGTCTTTATTACATGTTGGAGCATCTTCTGGGTATATGCCCAGGAGTGGTATAGCTGGGTCCTCAGGTAGTATTATGTTCGTTTTTTCTGAGGGTCTGCCAAACTGATTTCCAGAGTGGTTGAACCAGCTTGCAACTCACCAACAGTGGAGAAGTGTTCCTCTTTCTCCGCATCCTCGCCAGCATCTGCTGTCACCTGAGTTTTTGACCTTAGCCATTACTTTTGCCATTATGTACATGTCACTCACAGTACAACATGACAGAGATGACTATACTGTTTGTTAAATGATCTAGGAGCAGAGACTTGTGTACTTAATTTTTTAATAAATAAGCAAAACCTTTAAGGAAGAAGTCAAAGTTTTTGTGAAACTTTAAAAAAATCACTATTTGAGAGACTAAAGAGATGTCTTGGTCAAGTAATATGCTTCCCTTGCAAAAATGAAGATCTGACTTTGATACCTAGAACCCGCAACCAAAACACAAACATACAGGACTAGAAAGATGACTCAGTGATTGAGAAACTTCCAGAGGAACCAGGTTCAAATCCCAGCACCCACTTGACAGCTCAAAACTATCTCTAACTCTAAGATATCACACCCTCACACAGAAATACATGCATGCAAAATATCAATGCACATAAAACAATTTTTTTAAAGCCAACATGATGGTACATACTTCAAATCCCAGAGCTGGTAATATGGAAATAAATGAATCCTAGATGGATAATACCTGAACATCCATAGCTGAGCTTGTCTGAGGTCTCACCCATATGTTCTCATGGGCAAACATGTGCAGTCTCACAAGTGTACCTGCACACACATGAAAACACACACACATGAAAACACACACACACATTTTTTTCTAAATGAAAAGACATATATAGAAGAGAAACTTTTATTTGTAATTTTGTGGCTAAACTAAAACAAAATAAGATTGGGGATATAGCTCAATGGTAGAAGACTCTGTCTTCAGAGTGCAAAGCTCTGAATTCCATCTCTAATGCTCCAAAAAGTTACTTATCCTCTACTCACACACAGGCAGCAGCTTGCTACCTTGCAGATGACTTAAAAAGAATTTAGTAAGTATAATAAAGGAAAATCTGAATGTTTTCATAAAAGCTGTTGCAATCCATCTTTATTTGCTATAGAAACCCTAGGAACCCCAAACTCAACAGCACTTACAAATTCCACCTGAGTACATTCTTTCCCAGTGATCTTTCATGTGGTTTGTTTTGTGGAAAACTAATTTAAATCTATTAGGATGACATGTAATTGACTGGTCTGGTTTTACTCATGTGTAACAAAAGTGCAGAAGCAGAGATTTAAGGGTAGTGGTGTGCCATTTGTTCTCTTGCCTCAATGGCAGGTGTCTTTTCTATAGAATGAACAGCCCACTAAAATTTCAAAGGATTTATTTAAAGAATAGCCAAATGCCTTCTGTCAAACAGCTATATTAGAGACTTGACTAACACTGTCTCTTTTCCAAAGATGCTTGGAAAAATTTGTCCTTGGTGTTGTGTGCAGAATATGCTCAGTCTTCCTTTTCCACCTTTGAGCCTTAACAGGATGGACTTTTACAACATGAGTCACTCCCTACATATGATATGTCACGCATTACTTGTTTCATGTCTCTAAATCACATGTCTCAGTTTCAGACTTCTATTTTCTGCATGGCATAGGAGGAAGAAGAGGGAGAATAAATGTGAAAGGATAAGAAAGAAGACTGGGAGAAAGAGGGAAAAGACAAGGCTGCCCACTCTCTCCCTATCTCTTCAATACAGTACTTGAAGTTCTAGCTAGAGCAGTAAGACAACTAAAAGAGATCAAGGGAATACAAATTGGAAAGGAAGAAGTCAAAGAATGGCTATTGGCAAACGATATGATAGAATACATAAGCAGCCCCCAGAATTCTACCAGAGAACTCCCACAGCTGATAAACATCTTCAGCAAAATGACTGGATACAAAATTAACTCAAAGAAATCAGTAGCCCTCCTTCATATAAATGATAAATGGGTTGAGAATGAAGTTAGGGAAACAGCACCCTTTACAATAGTAACGATAATATAAAATACCTTGGTATAACTCCAACCAAGCAAGTGAAAGATCTGTATGATAAAAACTTCAAGTCTCTGAAGAAAGAAATTGAAGAAGATATAAGAAGATGGAAAGATCTCCCATGTTCATATATATGTAGTATTAACATAATGAAAATGGTCATCTTGCCAAAAGCAACCTACAGATTCAATGCAATCTCCATCAAAATTCCAACACAATTTTTATAGACCTTGAAAGAGCAATTCTCAACTTCATATGAAAGAATTAAAAACCCAGGATAGCCAAAACAATGCTGAATAATAAAAAACTTTGGGAGGAATCACCATCCCTGACTCAAGATACTATAGAGCAATAGTGGAAAAAATGGCATAGTATTGGTACAGAAACAGACACACTGATCAATGGAATCGAATCAAAGACCCAGAAGTAAACCCATACACCAATGGACACTTGTGTTTTGGATGAAGGAGCCAAAACCATACAATGGAAAAAAGAAAGCATATTCAACAAATAATGCTAGTCTAACTGGATGTCTACTTGTAGAAGAATGAAAATAGATACATATTTACCACCCTGTACAAACTCAAGTACAAGTAGATCAAATATCTCAACATAAAACCAAATGTACTAAATCTCATAGAAAAGAAAGTGAGAAATACCTTTGAACTCATTGGTACAAGAGACAAATTTCTTGAGCTCTGGCTCTAAGATTGACAATTGATAAATGGACCCTCATGAAACTGAAAAGGTTCTGTAAGGGAAAGGACACTGTCAATATGACAAAATGGCAGCCTACAGATTGGGAAAGGATCTTCATCAACTCTATATTTGACAGAGGATTAATATCCATAATTTATAAAGAATTCAAGAAGTTAAACACTACAACCCAAATAACCCAATTTTAAAAAATGGAGAATCCATGACTCCAGCAACATATGTGGCAGAGGATGGCCTTATCTGGCATCAGTGGGAGGAAAGCCCCTTGGTCCTGTGAAGGCTTGATGCCCCAGTGTAGGGGAATGCCAGGGTAGTGTGTTGGGAGTGGGTAGGTGGGTGGGAGAGCACCCTCAAAGAAGCAAAGGGAGGGGGAAGAGATAGGGGTTTTTTGGAGGGAAAACCAGGGAAGGGGATAATATTTGAAATGTAAATAAATAAAATACCCAATAAAAAAGAATAAAAATTAGGAATGAAATGGGACACAGTGCTAAACAGAGAATTCTCAACAGAAGAACCTTGAATGGCCGAGAAACACTTAAAGAAATGTTCAAAGTCCTTAGTCATCAGGGAAATGAAAATCAAAACAACCCTGAAATTCATCTTACACTGATCAGAAACTCAAGTAATAGCACATGCTGGTGAGCATGGAGCAAGGGGAGCACTCCTCCATTGCTGGTGGGAGTGCAAACTTGTACAACCACTCTGCAAATCAATTTGGCAGTTTCTCATAAAACTGAGAATAGTTCTACCTCAAGACCCACTCCAGGCATATACCCAAAAGATGCTCCACCATGCCACAAAGACTCTTGCTCAACTATGTTAATAGCAGCTTTATTTATAATACCAGAAACTGGAAATAACCTAGATGTCACTAAGCTGAAGAATGAATAAAGAAAATGTGGTACATCTACACAATGGAATACTATTCAGCTACAAAAAACAAAGACATCATGAATTTTGTAGGCAAATGGATGATCTTGAGAATATCATCCAAAGTGAGGTAACCCAGTCCCAAAAGGACATGAATGGTATGTACTCACTTACAAGCAGATATTAGCCATAAAATACAGGATGCCCATCCTACACTCCAGAGACCCAAGGAGGCTGGTCCAGAAGATGTTCACAAGCAAGGATGCTTGAGTCTCATTTGGAAGGGGGAATGGAAATGCTCCTAGAAGGCAGATGGAGGGAGGGAACTGGGTGAGAGAAGGGATTGTGAGGGGAGTAAGGAGTTTGAGGTCAGGGGTGGGGAAGGGCAGGAAGGATGACTGGATGACCATGAGAATGAATGGAAATCTGCAACTGATGGGAGTGGGAGGTAGGGAGCATCTCCAGGAAGAGTCAGAGACCTGGTATAGGTGAGGAGACCAAGAAAGAGCGGGGATGTGCTTAGCTATGACTCACCACCTTGAGGATATGAAGCCTGGGGAGGTTGCCTCCTATGGCCAGGCAGGAACACCAGTGAAGCAATAAGAATATCAACCCACCCACAGAACTTTCTACCCAAAACTTATCCTGTCTACAAGAAATGCAGAGATTGGGGATAGAGCAGAGTCTGAGGGAACTTTTAACCAATAGCCGCCCAACTTGAGACCAATCCCATAGGCAAGGATCAATCAATCCCTGTCACTATTAATGATGCTCTGTCATGCTTGTAGTCAGAACTCTAGCATGGCTGTCCTCTGAAAGGCTCTACCCAGCAGCTGACTCAAACAGATGCAGACACCCACAGCCAAACATTGGGTGGAACTTGGAGACTCATGGAAGAATAGGAAGAAGAATTGCTAAGAATCCCTAAGGGGATAGGAATTCCACAGGAAGACCAACAGAGTCAACTATCACGGACCATTGGGGCTCTCAGAGACTGAACCACCAACCAAAGAAGATACACTGGCTGGGCCAAGGCCTCCCTGCACTTATGCAACAGATGTGTAGCTTGGTCTTCATGTTGCTCCTGAACAACTGGAGAGGAGGCTATCCCAAAAGCTGTTACCTGTCTGTGGGATGTGTTCTTCTAGCGGGGCTGCTTTTTCTGGCTTCAGTTGGAGAGGATATACCTAGTCTCATGGAGGCTAGATGTGCCAGGGTGGAGGGGGGGCATCCTGGGGGACCCCACCTGCTCAGCAGAGAAGGGGAGAAAGGAGGGGGAATTGTGGGACAGGGTGACCTGGAGGGGGCAGTAAAGTGAATAAGTTAGGAAAAATATATATATAATAATTTTTTAAAATAAATAAATAAAATGTGTTCTCTAAACTGGTAGCATTGTTGAGAGTGTATAAGGACTCCTTGTAATAAGTACTCCATGACAGAAAATATAAGTCAAGTCTGAGCCAGGAAAACTACAGTGTATAACTCACACTGTGCAAATAGTATCAAATGACATGCACTTTATCTAGTTGCCTGCTAAGGAAATATATACTCGGACTATAGTGATGTGTTGTCTCTCACACTTAGATCCCAGATTTTAGTTTTTACATCTGTATGTATGTGGGTGTGAGTGCAGGTATAGGTTGGGAACCTAGAAAGAGTTCTGTGAGAGTTTTGAGGAAAGAAGAGGATAATTGAATGCACGGCATGAATGTGGAAGGGGGCTTACTGAGAGCAAAAAGAGTAGGAAGGGAGAAGAAGGGGGTGGAGGAAAAATAGAGGAAGGGAAATCAACAAAGACAAATTGTGTATGAAAATGCCATAGTGAGCCTATTACTTTATGTGCTAATTAAAAGCCAAGTGACTATAATCAGGAACTTCCGCACTCCCCCTGGGAAGACTAACATGAACAAGAATAGCAATGCTAGGTGTAGAGCAATCACTTTTAAGAACTCTTTGGGAACGTTTGACAAATAAATCATATACACATGATACTGTATATTCTTCCTCCTTCAAAAAAAGTTATAATATCATATTTTACATAGTATTATGACAACTCTGGCCATCACATCATTAGACATGACATAGGTAAAGAGTTCTGTAAAATTCACTAATTAATCAAGGCACAGAGATGAGGAAATAGCCCAAATGACTATTCACAGCAAAATGGATAAATGGATTGCAGTGCATGATAAAATAGATGACTATACCATCATAAAGATGAATGATAATTGCAACATTGGACAATTGGAAATGGGTTAGTGGAAGGGGAGGATGAAGATGGAAGGAAAGGAGAGGAGAATGAAAGAAAGACCATGGAGAACATTACAGGTGTGTGTGTGTGTGTGTGTGTGTGTGTGTGTGTGTGTGTGTGTGTGTGTGTGTGTGTGTGTTTGCACATGTGTGTATGCACACATGCACATGCGCATACACAGTTAGTTTACTCTTAAATAATCCAGCCAGTGAAATAAATATCCTGCTGATCTCCTGAATCAGGAGTCCATGTCATGTAGGAAAAGGAAGATGAAGAATTATCTAGGTGATGTGCCACGCACCTGCATGCTGGGCACCCAGAGTATATCCTCTGTAGATTCTGGAAAGTGGGTTTCAGGCTGGGTTTCACAGAGGCCTAGGAATTATCAGATAAATTAATAATCAGCAAAATCAACCAGCACCCAAGGAGTGTGGGAGGGAATGTGGCTCAGGCTCGAGAACTGCCCCACCACTCCTCTTGTGTCTGTTTTCTGTGTGTGAATTTTCTGTGACATCTCAATGAAGAAGTTATTATCTATAGAACTGTCTGGCTACTCTGTGTTTTAAAAAACAAACTGTATAAACCACTGACCTGTGAAGCACAAATTCACAGAGTGACTGCACAGCCATTTTTCGTACTTTGTGTCAACACAACACAATCTCTGTAAGAAAAACAGAAACTGTATTACTTATTGATTTTTTTTTTTTTTTGGATTCTTTAACATTGTCATCTCCTCTAGCCTTTCTGCTCTGTAAAGGAAGTGTCTGGTTATAAATTTTTGTGGTTTTGGTTGTGAGTCTAGCCTTCAATGGCTGAGCCATCTTTCCAGCCCTGATTATAATTTCTAATACCGTAGGAGAAGATATCACAGTTGCCCTGGGAATGAGGAAACTGTCCCAGTACTAATTGTAGTCCCACATTACCATTCTTGTATTCTGCAATGTCCTTTTTGAACATACTTTACACTGAGACAATGAGGCCATACAAACACACAGTTTGGATGGTTGGGTATGAGATGTAAAATATCATACTTATCTTATGCTCCTCTCTCTTATTTCTGTATGAGTTTCTATTTAAGGCATTATTTGTTTAAGACATAACTCTACTTATACAGTAAGTGAAATAATTTTATAGGCCCATGCTAACGCACAAGGTGCCCATAATCTTCTTAGATATGTTATGCATTCAAATGACTTCTTTTCCTTTTATCCTTCCTCCAACTCTCCCAAAATAACCTTTAACATGTGGAATTTTATAGCTCCCTTATTTTATAAGCTGGAGAAGCAAATTATTGCATATACCTGTTTATCAAAATTAAGTGCACATATGCGTGTGTGTAACTTGACTATACTAACTGTACACAGACTATATTAGTCAGCTTCTGCTCACTCTCTCCCTAGTTCTAAGACCTTTGCTTCCTCCATTACAAATTGAAGTTTCGCTTAACCCACAGGGGTTAGTGGGATGATGTGTCATATGTGTAGACTAGGATAGCCTTGCTATGATGGATCTTCATTTTCTGTCATTGTTCCTTAGGCTCACAGAACTTGAGCTTTGGCTGCCGAGTAAAGCAGCTGATATTGTGTGGGCAGATTGTTACATCTCAATGAACACTTTTTACCTATTATGGCCACCCTATAAACACAAAATTTATTCCAACCCTCTTAAAAGTTATTTGTTAATACTATCAGGCAGGCAGGAACTAAGTTTTCAGATTAAGGGAGAAATGGACTGCCAAATTGATTTCCAGAGTGATTGTTCAAGTTTTCACTCCCACCAGCAATGGAGAAGTGTCCCCTTGCAATACATCCTCCCCAGCATGTGCTGTCCCTTGAGTTTTTGATATTGGTCATTCTGATGGATGTAAGGTAGAATCTCAGAGTTGTTTTGATTTGCATTTCCCTGATGACTAACAACATTAAACATTCATTTAAGTGTTTCTCAGCCATTAGGTGTTCCTGTGTTGAGAATTCTGCTTAGTTCTGTATCCTTTGTAAATGTCATATACCATTTTAAATGTCATATAAGGGTTCTTTAAAAGGACCTAACTCAGCCTGAAGGGATCAAGAAAGACTTCTGCATGGAAGGGCCCCTCTAATACTGGGTTAACAGGTGCACATAGCCATGCCTGACTTTTTTACATGGGTATTGAGGGTCTGGATTCATGTTTGAATGACTGCAAATGTCAGAGACCCTCATATATGCACATCATGCTCTTTTATCCATTGAGTCAATACCCTGGCCCAGTTCTTATAAGAACAATAAAAATAATAGTGCCTTCCTTGTAAATATGTTGTGAATATTCAATGAATACATCCAGGCACAGTGCCATGACTGAGGCTGGGCCATGGAGATGTCTCTTCACAGTTGGAAGGACAACAGGTTGAGGAGGGCCCAGAAAGCAATAATGTAAGCAATAAGAAATCTTTATTTAGGACAGCCCAAGAAGAATTGAGAATGACTATGAGTCTCTGGAGTATAGATAAATGTAAATGGAGATATGTCATGGACCAACTATATAGAATGTACCATCTACATTTATATTATAGGAACTCATAGATGTTATTTATAATATACTTAGCACTGTTTATAGTTGTTGTTATATGTTCTCATTACATATTGTGTCTTCCTCACATGCAAAGAAAACTTACCTCAAGATGACTGCAAAAATATTTTCCATCCACATGCTGTGCAATTGGTCCTTGACATTCCCCCAGCAAGCAGGAAAATATATTTATCTCCTTGGATAAGAGAGAACCTCATGACAGCTTTGACCAATAGAATATGGTGCTAATATATTTACACCAATCCCAGTCATAACCCTCAAGATCCTACGATTGTCTACTCTTCTGGTCTAGAACTAAGCTGTTGTGTTAGAAGCATACCTAGGTTCTGTAAAGTCTAAAACTTTAGAGGATGAGATCCGACTACTGAAAAGTAAAAAGCCAAAGGACATCGAGATAGCACATGTGTACATAAAAATATCTTGAACATCTGTACAGCAAAGTATCTGGAATGTTTCCCACACCAGCTTCTAGCTAACTGTAGCCATTTAAGAGAGTCCAGTAAGAAAAACTCGGCTTGACCCAGACAACCCACAGAACCCTGGTACGTGATAGCAAATTGTTTTCTTACAGCTGTAAATCCAAGGGTGCTTTGTTAGCTGTGAGAGATGACTAGAAACAATATCTAGATCATTTAGGCTGACAGGGTGCTTACCTAGCATACATGAAGACTTGGTTTGATCCCCAGTATTATGTAAGCCAGATACAATGGTGCATTATTTTAACTTGGCACTTGGAAGGTGGAAACAGGACGATAAGAAATAAAAGTTCACTTGGCAACAATAGTGAGTTTCAGGTCAGCCTTCTCAGCACAGGAGAAGGGAAAAGGAAGGGAGAGATGAAACACTATCTACATGATCCCAGTTAAGTCACTTTTTAAAAGTCTGAGACCCAGTTTTCCCAGCTGTCGCATAGAAGACACAAAATAAACATTGGTTCCTCTCCTATCTTTTACCCAAAGCTGTGGCAGAGATTTTTGTCACTGTTGTGCTGTTGTTAGAAGGGAAGTTAGCACCTTTTGCTCTGACAGGCATATAAGAAAAGACAGACACATTATCCTTACACTGGAATGCTTCCCACCTCTCCCTAGCAGGCGTCAACCTAAGTAGCTCTGCACATTAGCTTCTGTGTAAAGATGAAAGACCGTCTCAGCAGCTGGAGCACCAGCTTGCCTTTCATCCTAATGGAACTCAGAAGGAAAGACTGTGACCAAAGCTACCCTGGGACTTGGGAACCTTTCTCACCCATGACCCTTGTGTGTCTCTCTGAAGTTAAAAGGGGTAACTCCCTCCAGACTATCACCAAGGCAAGCCCTGCAAAGAAACTGACAGGCTGAGCTGGAAATCTCACAACTATGCATTCCTGTGGTCATTATTAGTTTTTCATATTCAATGAATATTAAACGGGCAGAAATGGAGAGTGCCTTGCTTCATTTGCATTGGGAAAATATATTCAAAATGTGCATTTCTTAAATAATATTTGTGAAGGTCTCATGTCATAGTCACTAGGGGGCTTGTTAAAAATGCAGATTCTAGATGCTGATTGAATCAGACAGCCTTAGAGTGAAGGCTGGGAAACTATATTTTTAATAAGTACCCATAGTGATTATTAATAGCACTGAAATTCAAGAGCCA